>MU226268.1:1067923-1091751 GCA_018584345.1 Thuja plicata | reverse complement strand
TCCAAATGATCCTATAAATTTCACCTGACTTGGATGTTTATGGTAAGAGCTGCCACTATGGGTGGATAGCCGCATATATCTCAATCTTTGTTATGTATAAACTACGGTGAGTTTGACACAATTTCCTCGTCTATTTTCTAATCCAAATTCTCACTAAGGTATACGAATCATAATGTACCCAAGGATATGAATTTTCAAGGTCATTGCAGGTCCAATATCTTGCCTTACTTAGAATCTGGTATATTAAAAGGAAGGTGACTATTTTTTTGTCCTGGCTTCTATGCCTTGATGCCTAAGTCTATTTATGATATTTCAATAAAATATAGTATTCATACTTTCATAATATCAATGGGTATTAGTGATCATTGTACTATCTGTTGGTATCCATTTTGAAAAGTGCCCAATGATGATAAAAATGTTGCAATATTTTCTAATCAGTGACAAGGTCCTATGAGTCTGCATATAGCTACATTTAGAGATTGCATGAAGCATTTATAACAGGAATAAAAGCATAAGGAATTTTGAGCTCAAAAATGATTTCTATCTTCTTCTAAATCCAAGTTAATTACATAATCAATGATTCCTAAAATCTTTGATTTATCGGGAACAAAATCAAACTCACCTTTATTAAACGTGATTAACTTGGTACTCGTGTGTTTATTTTTAAAACACACCTTCTTTTCCCAATTCTTCTACTCTGTTCTTTCTTTCCCTAACTGCTTCCTGCAAGTAATATGTTTGTTCAACTAAGGGATTTTCTTATTTTCCTTCGATTTTGTTCCTGCGGGGGCATATGATCACACTATCATCAATTAAATTTTTGCTCAAAACTGCATTAAAAATGACTTATTTATGAAACAAACTAGGGGTATAACAATTTCCTTGACTAAGTTGGAACTGTTGGATAGAAATCTTTGGTTCTCATGAGCTGATATCTTATGTTTCCTCATTTTTAAAAGATTTTTTAAGCTTCTGGCAGCTTCTTACTAATTTTTGAACGACAACCAAGTTCAGAATCAGTATTATCAATTTTTGGACGACAACCAAGTTTAGAATTGGTATCTTTAAAAATATTTTATTGATCTTTGGATGAAAACCAAGTTCAAAATAAATTTTATTAGTTTTTTTCAATCAAGTGTGAGATTGATCTCATCAACATTTCATTCGACAACCAAGAACAAGATTCTCAATCTTTCTGAAGTTAAAATCAAAAACTTTCTTTGAATCAATGCACTGCTCGCACATCAATTCAAAGAGGGGAAAATGTAACCACCTAAATTTGGTTTCTTCCAACTATGGACCCTATTTTCCCTAAATGTGATCATACCCTCGATTATGTCCAAATGACCCTGTTACTGCTTGGCATAATTCTGCAAATCAATTTAATGTCCTAGGTGATTTTTATCACTAATTTATATTAACTGTTATAGCCATATGATTTAAATCAATTCAAACCAATTAAATCAAACCAAAATCAAACATGGCTATAGTATTTAATTATAAAGGAATTAAATAAATCCCTAAATCAATTATCCACTTGCAAAATAACCCATTCCCCTAGCCTATTTAATTTAATTAAAATGGCTATAGTTCCCTATCTATTAAAAAGCAATTAAATTGTTTAAATAATTAATTCCTATATTTTTAAATGAATTAAATAAGTTTAATTCATTTATTAATATTCCCCTAAACCCCAACCTAACCTATCTCAACCACTTCTACCCTGGGTTCTAACCCTTCTCAACCCCTTCACCCTTTCTAATCTAATCCTAATCCTAATTCTAACCCTAACCCACCTCCTAATGTTGTCACATTCCATTAAGGAATGCTTAGTAACTCAACCCACTTGAGAAAGTCCAATTTCTCAAGCTTGACTTCCTTAAGGTCCACTTTCTCAAGCCACCCTCTTACACCCTTCCCTTGCTTCTTTAAGGCTTTCATTAATGCCTTATTAATGAAGATGCCTTAAGCCCATGTCTCTTCCATGCCTTATTAATGCCTTGGGCATTAATGGTTCTTACACCTCCATTAATGAGTCCCTTAACTCATAAATTCACATTGTCCCCCCCTCTCTCTCTCTCTCATTCTTCTATAAATAGAAGCCATTTTTGAGAGTAAAGGAGCCTTCATCTTAGATTACAAATGCATTGTTATGCTGTTGAATTAATACTAGACTAACATTTCACTTCTTAAATCATGATTTTTCATTGTTATTACTTTCATGCTTAGAACTAGAATGCATGTTTTCTCATCTTTTTATCTTGTTTATAATCTAAAATCCTTCATACTAGGTCGTATATGTCACTGATTGTAGCATGAACTGAGGGATTTTATGTTACTAATCACACTCTTCCTAGTTAGAAGGCAATAGGTCAATATTAGGTGGTTTTACATGCTTGTCTAACCGTTTTAAACTAATGCAATGACTTATTGATGTGTTGTGTCTCTCTTATCAGGTACCCAAATACACACACACACACACACACTAACTTCGTTAAGATCAATTATGCCACTTCTTTAATTGCTCCGTAAATAGTGAAAATCACAAGGTAAAAATGAAGAATAAACTGTTCATCCTTTATAGACTCGAAAGGTCAAGGTAGGTAAGAAATAAATGTTCTTACCATTGAGTTAGTGCAAGCTAGCTATCCTCAGCTTTCTAACACAACTTGCATCCCACTTGGCTCACTAAACTTGGCCATCGCAGAACTTACTCGGCCAACAAACTCGGCACATACTAAAGAAATCGGCCTTAGTGTCCACAAATGGTGCTCAACACCTATAGTGAAATTAGCTCTTCTCCGCATTTTTTATCTTCAAAATGTGTCCTGGTGCATCTTAACATATGAAAATATGGACTTTGGCATATTTTATTTTAGGAACTGATGTAGGATAAGAATTTTAGATGCAGTTCCTTACATACCTCTTTTGCTTAGTTGGAGATGATGTGATCACCTGATCCATTGGATTGGGTGACCTCAGCTGCACTAGCTTCACTACTGCATGGTTTAGATTTCTTAACCCATATCTGGTTCATCTGTGCTCTAATATGCTCAACAGTAGGAGTAGGTACCCTAGTCTTATAATCTTTCCTTGTATGACCAATTTTCAGACAATTGTGACAAACTAGGCTTCCATTCATCCAAATCTTAGACTTTCCTCTGAAATGTATCGTTATGCAGTTTTTTGGAACATGTCCATACGCACCACAGTAATGACATCTATGCCATGTGTTATAATCCCACTTGTAAGTATTGCCTTTTCTTGGTGATTTCTCTTGTGCCTTTGATGTCCATTTCTATTTACCTTTAGATCTGCAATCTTGTGCTCTATGACCATATTTATGATAGTTATAACAATTACCATTGAGTCTAGGTGTGGAAGGTGCAATGCTTTCCTTTGTCTTACATTTACTTGCTTGATGTCCAAACTTATTATAGTTAAAGCAATAACTGTTGCTTTATGACCTGGTTTCCCATAGTGGTGGCAAACATGTTTGTTGTTTCTTGGCTTTGCATACCTTCTTTCACCTATCTTAGATGATTCTCCTTCTTCAATGGTTGTACGTTGTTCAGTGTGACCTAATCTAGAAGAATCTTTAGGTCTTCTTGATGCTTCCACTAGTTGTTCAAAGTAGCTTAAAGCTATATTGGGATCATTCACTCTATTGTAAAGTTCTTTCTCAGATCTCAATTCATCTTTCAACTGACTGTTCTCAGATCTAAGATTTACAATCTCCAAGTCTTTCCTACTGATCTCTTGAGTCACAAGTAGCAATTGATTTGCCATGTCAACTTGATTGACTGTCATTGTTTGTACATCATGTGTTCTTTCATCAAGTTTGATAGTCATCATTATTTTGTCTTCTTCTGCCATAGCCTTGTCATCTTCGTCTTTCTTTTTCTATTCAACAACTTCACACATTCTTCATGATTGGGCTTCTTGTTCCTTTTTCAAGTTTCTGACTTCTTCACATAGTGCACTATTCTTTTCCAGTAGATCTGCTATTGTTGCATCACTCTCAGTAGAATCTCCATTCTAAAATAGATTTTTGGTGTCCTGTTCTTGATAATGAGTGTCATTCATCTGTTTGGCCAAATCTTTCCTTGCTATCAAGGACTTCTTTAATTCCTGTCTTGCTGTCTCAAGCTGTTGTAGTGCTAGCTGAATATCAATCTTTTGATTCTCAATGAATTTACCCATCTTATAGATCTCCATCTCAAGATCTATATTCTCAAGCTGATTATGACTTTCTAGAGAACTAAGCTTTGATACCAATTGTTAGAAATGCAATAATGGGAAAGTAAGATACTGAGAGGGTGGGGTGAATCAAATCTTCAAATTTAAATACTTAAAACAAACTGATCCACATTCATACATATATGAATCTAATGTAATATCAAATAACATCCACACAATGAAGTAAATAACTCATAACACAAGAATTTGGTAACCCAGAAACCCAAATAGGTAAAACTGGGGTGGGGATGACACCCACAAAATTCTCCACTACTGCAGCAATAAAGTATTCCTATTAGGGCTACAAAAGTTGATTACAAAATGCAATCTACCCGGTTAAAGGCATGCCCGGTTAAGAGCTAAAGATCATTACAATCTACCTTGTGAAAGGATTTCAACCTACAATAAAGTAAACACTCTGTTAGGAGATTTAGAAAGGTCTGCTAGAACCACTCTGTTAAGAGATTTCACTTGATACAATGATTAGAATGTTTCAAGTAATGATCCTTCATTATGCACTCAGATGCTGATGATGGATCTCGTCTTTCCAGTACCTTCTATGATCTCACAATTTGATATGTCTTTACTCTCTTGTTCACTGTTCTGTCACTCTGCTTGATCTATGCTTCTTAACAAAATAACCCTCTGTGCATTTCACTTCAAAATGTAGTCACCACTTCTCTCCACACACACAAAATAGGGTTTAGAAGCAATCTTATATATCTATTCAAGTCTGGTAGCGAGATCTAGATCAAGGATCAAGATCTTATACTCATGTCTCCAAGGCATTACAATTAATGATTACAATAGGTCATGCATAGGATAAAACAATTAAATGCATAATTGACTCTGTAGGAAAATATTAAATGCGTACATAAGTCGGCCCAAAAAGATTATACAATTTGGCCAGGACACTTATCCTCGAAGTTTGAATCATTCCAAACATGTATACAAAAACTGTTATGCTCAGCACTTAACATCTCTGTTTCTCGGCATGATACAAATCGGAAACCTGAATATTGCTCGGATATGTTGCTCGACCTTGGATAGTTTTAGCTCGGCCACAATGATAGCCAACTAAAACTGCCTAAGTGAATAACTAAGTGTTGGTCACTAATCATCAACAAAACTTAGAGATTAACAATATTTACTTATATGTATATACAATGAATTTCCCCCTTGTTTTTGACACAAATGCCAAAAATTTATCTATATGGTAATACCAAAATAGGATAGGAAATCACTATGTACCTTCAAAATCCAAGACAAAGTGTTGTCCCAATTATCTTGCAACACCTTCAGGATGTGAAATTTAGTTTGTATCTCTGTTGATAGCTCCATCATAAGCTCTGCAACTGAAATTTTTTTGTCATGTATTAGTGTCTTGGAATGAGCTATACATTTCTACATTACAGCCATATGTGGAAGGAGTTGGCTCTGCATAGCTATGAGAGATTCTCGTGTCCTGGCTTCTTCCCTTAGTAATTCTTTCTGCATGTCTGTCAAATACTTGATCTTCACAAAGTATGTTGAACTTGAACTTGGGTCAAGTGCCAACTAATTTTCACTTTCCTTCAGATCTGTATCTATCTTTGTCAGCTTTGTCTTTATTTACATGGTGAAGTTGGAAGTATCACTAAACTTTACAAATAATGAAATAAAATTATTAACTGTAGTTTCTAGAGAGCTAATAAGAGAGTTTAGATTTACTTGATCAATTGCAATCTTTCTTGCAAAATTCTCTAGAACTTTGTTCTCAAAATTCCTTCATGCCTTCTGCAGTAGTTTTTCCTGACCACTTAAATATTTATTGAACTTGTGGACTATGTCTACAAGTTGGTCCATAATAGAATCATTCTCATTTACTTCTACTTCTAGTGCATCTAGGAATATACCTTTTATTCCCTCTAGCACTCTGTTTACTCTTCTTTTCTTCTCAGAGCTTTTATTGTGTAGCTCTTTTCTTCCATAGCTCTCCTAGTGTATCTATCTGGTCTACTGTCAGGTTGGCTAGATCCCAATTTGGAATCACAATGTCTTCCTCAAGATCAATATCATCAGTGTTTGTTTCCTTTCCTTTTTCATTGTCCTTGGGATTGGGTGAAGGAACAATTTCCTTACCTTTTCCACAATCATCCATATCCTTTCCTTCCTCAGTTTTCTCCTTAGTATTCAGTTGCAATAGATCATTGACATTTTTTGCATCAACTGTAGCATCAATTCTCACTGAAGAAACATTCACAATCACCTTCTATGACTTGGTTAGACTCATCCTAGTAGTAGGTGGAGCCTGATGCTCAGTTCCTACTATTTCTGATGTAGATTCTACAGCCTTATCCTTGCTCAGAGATAGGATGTTCTGTATAGGTGATTGGGGCAGGGATTCCATCACTTCTAATGTAATCTATTTTGCATTGGATTCTTCAATGGTTTCTACCTAAGGTAAATCTACATCATGAGTCTTTAGCTTGGAGTCTGTACTTGGTTCCTCTACCTTATCTTCTTCCTTGATTTCAAAGATTGTCTTCCATATCTTTTTTGCAGCCTGCACCACATCCTCTATCTTCTTCTTCAATAATAGAAAGGTCCTGAACCTTGGAGTGTGATTGTTTTCATATTGGGTCATGGCCTCTTTAACCTCTTTATTTTTCATAGTAGGCATGACTTGCCTCAAGGTCTATTCTCTAATATCTTTCTCTATTTGGACAACATTGCTCCAGGGAATAGATATTGCCTTAAATAGGTCTTCATTCACATGACTCTTCAATTCAGATGGATCATACTTCCAACTAGTCATTTTCTCTACAACTGCTTCCTCAATCTGCTTTTGTTCATCCTTAGTTTTGGAAGCATATTTCAGTGATTTTAGATAACTCATACCACTACCTTCTCTTAGTTCTTCAATTTTATTCTCAAAGGTAGGTGGGGGTTTCTTGAATACTACTGTATCTTCTTCTTCATCTTCCTTGGGCAATATGAGTTTCCTTCTAGATATTCTCTTAGTGATGATAGGGGTAGAAATATTTTGTTTCTGCTTAGGGGATACCTCCTCCTCCTCCTTCTTCTTCTTCTTCTTCTTCTTCTTCTTAGGTTCAATTTCTATCTCTTCCTCTTCCTTTTCAAGTTCATCATCTTCTATCTTAACCCCATCTTCTTTTCTTTTAGAGATAGAAGGAGGAGAGTTTCAAGTCTTCCCATAATTATTTCCAAATTGCTCTAACCTCTTCTTTCCTCTGTTTAGAATCTTAGGAATCTCAGTCTCTAATGAAATTATTCTCTTGGCTTCTTCATAGGTGCCAAAGTATGCTAATTTGGGGTCAACATGCTCATTCACAAGAGCCTCAATGATATCTTTGGTTTCATCTATGTTAACCTCATATACAAGAGGTTTCACCCATGCAACCCTACTTTTGATTGCCTAAATATATACTTTATCACAGTCAACTAGGAAGAAAACATCATCTTTGTAGTCTTCTACCAATCGTTTAGGAATTCGATATCTATTTTGCATTTTCTATCTAAATTCCTAAAAATATGCATCCACGATGCTCTCAAAGTTGTCTCCTAATTCTGCTATGAAATCATTTATCTGATACATTATGGGTCTGTCCTTCTTCCAAAATACTGTGCTTTTGGAAGGGAAATACTTTTGAATATAAAAGAATATGCATAATAGAAGTGAAACAAACTTACATGGATTGGTCTTTGATCCCCAGATTCTTTCCATGTTCTTTCTCAATTGGATGAGATTAAACTTGGCAAGGTCAAATGAGAGGTTGTTCTTGACCACCTTGTATTCCAAGTCCACAGCCTCACATGGTACACTGTTAGGTCGGCTAGAATTATAGATTTTGTGAGAAATTACATGAATCCCAAACTTCAATTCCATGTCTATTAATCCATTTATTCTCATGCCTCTGTCATCCCACTCAGAAAGAGTCTTCTTTTCTAGGTCATCCCGGGGTAGGGTTTTGGTAGCTTTAGACTTGTCCAACATAAGATACCCTGTAGCACAGTGTACCATTGTCTTGGTAATCTTCACTCGTTGCTCCAGCCATAGCTACATGTCGTGAACACGGCTCAGAATGAACCTAATCCACTTGACCTAAAAATTATGTGGCATATGCATGACATGCATCAAACCCTTGACTTCAAGGTGTTTATGTTCTTGTTCTAGATTCCTGGTTTCACAGAGTTTCTATTATGCTTTATTCATTTCCAATATCCCTAGATGTTGAATTGTGCAATGATAGAAGGCTCGGATGTCATTGATCAACAATACCCTAGGAGGAATTAGGGAATGAGATCCCATCAGGTCTATCTCCTCTATAATCACTGGATGAAGCTTAAACTTTGGAGGTGTTGGTACTCAAAAATACAACAAATATTTTTGAGTTTTTTACTAGTGCTTTGCATTTTGACCCCCTATAAGTGCTTTTTGAGCCTGTTTTCCTAGATGAGATTCTGAATTTTTTCATGCATGTCAGGTGTTTATTTCTCTTTTTTAGGCATTTTAAGACATCCCATGTCATTAATTTCAAGTTTTGAGTTGTTTAGTGATGACTTGTTTTGAACACTAGTCCAAATCTACATTTTTGTCTAAGTGTCAATTTGTTGTAATGGGCCTAGTTTGCCTTTGAATATCTTGTGTCCAGTTAAGTTTCATGGCCCACTACTTTGAGGAATGTTGAGAATGCATATCAGAGAGTCTATATTTCAAATCCAAATTTATTTTGAGTTTTTTTGATAGGTTTTCTGATCCCTCAAAGATGGTCTTCCAGAGATATCTTGTTTCTTTGTTATGCCCAGAATTCTGAGTAGCCCTATTTGACTAATTGAAAGTTTTGACCTTGTGACCTAATTAAAAAAAAATCCTTTTGTACTGTATTACAGAGGTCAAATACTTCTTAAATCCCCATATTCAAGTTATGGAAAGTCTATTTGGTCAGTTTGCTAAGCCCATTCCGTTTGCATTTTCTATCAAGTGTGGCAAACTGTCAAATGCAGATTTCTGAATGACCTACTTTCAGGTCCTACATTTTTACACCCGGTTGAATGGAATGGAAAATTGAATGCTCCCCTATATTTTAGGCATGAAAATATTCTACCATGAATATTTTCAGGCCATGATGAATCCGTTCGCCTAGTTTGCCAATCTGATTATGTTTGCAGTTTCTAACAATTTGATGCAGATCAGTTGCACGGTTTGGTTGGAGGCCCTGTTTGTGAGGTTATATCTTGAATCCCGTGATTGGTAATATGAATAAATTGGTACCACTATTTTATAGACCAAATTTGCTCCAATTTTGCAAGGTTTTAGGTCTTGATGGTTTTGTATGCACACTTTCCCAGACTCTTTTCATTTGCATAAATTGTTATTTCTCACGTCTTCTTGTCCAGTATTTCCAAGTGGCTACCTTTGAGGAGCTCCCAAATGTATCTAGTTAATTGTCATGAGTTTTCCTTCTAGATTCTTGCTCTCCATATAGCATAATTCCAATATCCAGAAGCTCAGATCTTCAGGAGGTCGCTTGATTTATTTTCAAAGTCAAAACCAGATGTGTTTTATTGGTTTTGACAGAGTAATTTGTAGAATTATCCTGAAGAGGCAACTTGGGTGATTAAAATATTATGATTGGTTGGGTCTCATCAAATATCACTTTGTAGTATGGAATAATGCCAACCGTAGAATGTGTGTGCCCAACGCCATGTCTCAGTTATTGGATTTTGTCAATTTTTAAAGCCTGTTCTAGAGGTCACTCACTATATTATCATTGAAATTCACAAAGCTCACAAGACACTACCAGTAATTAGATTCATGAAATCATTTTGAAGCAAGAATCAATGGTTTGAATGCTATACTCGAAGTCAATGCAAAATGAGGGAGACAAAGATATTATCAAATCTATTATCAAGCTAAGGGAATATGGTGTGAATTCTATGCAATGGAAATTGCAATTGTAAATGGGCATTTAAAACCAAAAGGCTATACACAAGTGGCATGTGAAACTAAGGAAGTGCCAAACCATGATGAGAGGCTGCACAGTGTTTTTGAAAGCCAACAGATTTGTTAAAAGTAAGCTTAAAGTGCATTGCACAAGCAATGATTCTCTCAAAGGGATTGACTTTGCAAGCTAATATGTTGGTGTTTGGTGAATGTTTTAACAATAAATAATTGTTGTCTAGAAGTTTGTTACCATTGGAGGGCATGATTCCCAATCTCCTCAAGTCATTGACTATGCTTCAATGGACAATACTCATATTATTACTGATATATACATATATTTTTCAAAGTAGGAGAATGCACTATGTTCAACATTCTCCAGGATACTAGGTGCTATAGATGGTGTTGTTTTTCCTGATGAAAATTCTCACTCAATCTCTTGCTTTTGTAACGGAGGAAATTACTGTTTTAGTAATGGAAACAAAGTTGTAGCAAGACAAGATGCTCCTATGGAACAAGTTATTAAATTGTGTGTGTATGAAGGGTGTTCAACAAGGTGGAACTATTCTGGCATCAAAGGAATCATCAAGGGATTTGCCAAAGCCCATATCCATTTCAGAAATTTCTACAGACACAAAGATGGGACTGCAGTAACTAGCAAAGGTGGAAATTTGTCTCTTGATGCTTTGGCCAAGGCAAAGAAGACAAATACAAACAAAAGGGGCTGCATGGACTGCAAAGGAGTCATTGCCAGCATTCACCCTATGCATGGAATGATGAAGCACACACAAGGCATGTTCATTGTTTAAAGGATGCGCAACAGATTGATTAAAAGGAAAGCACACACTTTTAAAGAATGCAAGTTGGATGGTGTAAATCCATTCCCACAACCTTTGTTAACATCCTCAACCAATTAAAGAAAAGGCTGCGTGAGTTTTGGAAAGAGGAGGCTAGCAACAACAAGTCTGTGCAAGGCATGTGAAACTTGCAAGCCAAATGATGTCTATTGGAAATGAAAGGCCTGCACATTGTTTCTAAGGTGTGCGCTAAGTTTTGAAGTTTGGTTCTAATAATCAAATGCTAATGAATAGGGAGCTTGCGCATATTGCTAGAAAATGAAGGCTACACAAAAAGTGGAAGAATATGCTACATGGAGTTAGGAGTTTGGAGGGCTCTACAACATCTTTTTAATTTTGTTTCTTAAAGAATCCCATCCAAATTGCAAGTTTATGAGGCTACATTGCCTATCAAGGGAAGCCCACGCATGGTGAACATTTTTAGTCAGAAACATTTCATTGTAATTTATTTGGCATATGAAATAAACCAATGAGGTTTGTGCTATGCATTAGAGGAGAACTTTAAAACATTCCTTTGTAAAATAGATTTGCACAGAAGCTGTAGTATTGCATAAGAGCCTTGCGCAGAGTGTAAAGAATGTATCAATCCAAACATTCAATGAAAAATGTAAAACAAGGCATAGAGGTTGCCTGCGCAGACCAAGAAGATGCTAGCGCATCATCTAAGGATGCAATTCAAAAACATTTTATGCAGTCTCAGAAGTCCACGCAGCATTTGGTGGATATGCCCATGCCAAAACCAAAGAAGAAGCTGCATAGCATTTGAAGGGGATTCTAAAAGTTAAAAATATGATTCCACAGATGCCTATGTAGAGGAGGTAAGATGTTTCTCTATAAAAAACAAACTTCATAGAAAAAGAACTTGGTAAGTGTAAATCAGAAGTAAAGCCTGTGCAGCTATATAAAACATTATCCCACATGTATGAGAAATGAGTTTTTTTTTTAATCTTTATATATGAAAACACTTACAATACAATGTGAAGAAAGAACCAAGAGACTTCTCGGTGGGCCCCTTGGCTCTAGGCTTGCATGTGTAGTGAGGCCCACAAATTTTGGGACAAAATGCATTGATGTTTTAAAAAACCCAAAACAGATTTGTCCCACATTCACCCCAAAATAGGATTTCAAAATGTTTATATGAAACAAGACACTCATACTACTTTGAAGAAGCAAGAGGAGGCTATGTGCGCACACACAGGAGCTAAAGACTCACCCTGAAAAATTGTGCTTGGAGGAAGAAGACCCAAATTTTGGTGGGGCCCGCAGTGATGATGTGGCAGGTGAGTTGGCAGAGGCTTGCAGATTGGGCGCAGATCCTGAGGCAACGATCAAGATCGACGAATGGCTTAATGGCTTGAATAGAAAGTTGCAGGGAAGATAAGGATAAGACATTAAGCCATTGGTCCACATGGCACAAGTGACAAGTGGTGCCCAGTGGACTGATCAACCAATCAAAGGATGCCACATGGCGCTGAGCAGGTGCCAAGTGTCACAAGTCTAGTGCAGTTTAGAGGCACCAATCAGACATTGACACATGGTGCCAAGTGGACCTGCAAACCAATCAGAGGGTGACACTTGGCGCAATCTGGTAAGTGTGAAGATTTAAATGATTTTTTAATTTAAATTTCTTTCAACAAGGGGGTTAAAAAACTTGCAAGTTCTAAAAAAATCAAGGGTTGACTTAATAGCTTAAAGGGAAGATGCTCACCATCTACCCTTTAAGCCATTAAGCCTAATTGACAAGTGTCACAAGCTGGTGCATTCTGGAGAAAAGGGGATTAAAATGAGATATTTAAACAAATTCATCACAAAAGGCAAAGGGTTAAAAGGTGTGCAAGTTTAAAAGGATCTAATGGCTGACTTAATGGCTTAAAGGGAAGATGTCAACATCTAACCACTAAGCCATTAAGCCTAAGTGACAAATTTCAAGATGAGAAAAAACCTGGGCAAAAGGAAATATTAAAGTTAAATTCATCTTATTTCAATAGTCAAACTATTGAAAAGTGATTGAATTCAAATTGAAATATTTGAAACTTTTGAAAGAAATTTGCATGGGAAGGCAAAGTTGGATTAATGTTTCAAAGGGAAAATTTGATCCAAAATATGGAGTATCATATATCACTAGAAAGGTCTCAAAATGGAGATCGTGATTTTGTATATTATTTGAGGGAAAATCAAATCAGATTTTTGCAATTTTAGTTGGAAGCAGTTGCAGATATTTTGAGGAGCAGACAGGTGTCGGTGAAGGAGATGGTTTTTCAATTTCTCCTATATCTAGATTTTCTTCTAATTGTAACAAGGATGTTGAAATTTATACTGATGGGCAGTATTAAGGCCTTTTTTCTTGTTTTCTCTGAGTTTCTTTGTCTTGTAAATATGTTGAACCAGATGATTTTTCAATAAAGAATAATAGAATCCCTGTTCAATTCTCATTGATGTCTTTGTGCATCTGGTCTTGACTCTTGTGTGTCATTTTGTAAGGCATTTTGATACATTGGCTATAAGGTAGCTGTGATCTTGTTTTTAAGTTTCTTTCAAGGAGAGAGTCAATATTGAATATAATTTCTGAGAATTTAAGGTTTATACATGAATCTAATGTCCAGGAATTGGAGTGAGAAGAGTGATTTGTAAGGCACTTCACTTGGTTTCTTTGAGTTTGGAGTTAAGGTTTTCTGGAAATGCATGTTTATTTGACTTTGTTGCCCAATAGATAAGGCACTGGTCTTTTGCTGGTTATGAAATTTTCTTCATCAATCAATTATTCAAATCATTTTCCATTTTTTGTTTAAGAGCATAAATGTTTGTAAACTGCATTGAATAGTGTAAATGATTTTGGTGATTCCTTGTAGAAGTGAATCTGATAGGTTAGCCTGCCTGAGCCTCTAGGTTCAAAGAGAAGAAGGGTGAATATCCTTGTTGTTACCTTGACCATTTCCCTAGTTCTTAGCAGATCATACAGGTGGGATCCTATATAAGACTAGTTGAGTTGAACTCCCATGTTTTATAAGTCTGAGAACTATCCACGGTCACATCTGCATAATGAGGTTTAGCTAGTAAGTCATTGTATATGCAGATTTTATCATGTTTTAGGTGCACCCTCCTAAGTGTGTGGAACTCAAAGCAGAAGGAGGATCAAATCCTCATCAATTAGTGTTTTCTTGCCCCTCATGTTTGCAGGAATGAGATGACTCTTGTGAGCTGGACAAAAATCCCCAGGTCTGGTTTGCATTGTCACTTTTAGAATTGAGGGATACAAGAAAAATAGCTAACAGGAGGTTCACAGATAGCATTCCTCATCAACATCTCAAATCCTTTCTTAACATTTCTACTAGATGTAGATGCCATAATTCTCGGAGGTACGATAAAAATTCACAACTCAAAACTTTCAAATACAAATTCGTTCTGAATAATTTAAGGCAATGAATCACTCTGCAAACTGAAAACTTTGTAAATAATAACACTTGCAATTCATCTTTTATAAGATTTTTACCATTGGGTTTTCATTAAATGCTCTATATATGGTAGTTGGCATAGCTCAGAATGAATCTCGGCAAAAAATAACTTCTACATCCTCAAAACCATACAAACTGACTTAACTCGGTTAAGCCTGTGTAACTCAGGTGATATTGAGATCTCGACTTGGTTGAAACATAATGTGTCCTAGTGCATCAATATGTTGATTTGGACTTGCTAACATGTCTAGAACTGATGTAGGATGGCTTGTATGCATAGTTCCAGTAGTCTCCTTGCATATTTATTCAAAGATGGTAGATCCACCCAATTCACTGCTTTGGGTTCCATTCGATCCTTCATTGTTTTGACCTGAAATCTTAGGATATTTCCTTACCCATGACTAACTCATCTGAGTTCTGATTTCAGAAAATTTTTCTTTTCCTTTCTCAAAAATAGTGTCCACTTTTTCTTTGTCCATGCAAATCTTTCTTAAATGACTGAGTTGTTTACATACATAACATCTCTTAGTAGGATTCATTTTTCTGAGGTGAGTCTTTACACAATTTGCACCAATATTCCCATATTCACCACAGTGAAAACATCTACTCCATGTGTTGTAATCCCAACCAATAATTTCTTTATCTAGTTGTTCAATAGGGTTCCATTTATTAGTTCTGCACTCAGAGGATTTGTGACCTTGTTTGTTACAATTGAAACATTTTCCTTCAAAATTAGTTTTCTCAGTACATTGACTTTCCCTATGTCCATATTTGTTGCATCTGTAGAATTTACCATTAAACTTTTATTTTCCATTACTCCAACACTTGTTTGATGTGTGCCCTAACTTGCCACAATGATTACAAGTAGGTTTTCTATTCTTTTGAGCTCCTACATGTGAGGATTCACCTTGTTCAGTATAACCTAATGCAATTTATCCATGATGTCTGAGTTGATTTTTCTCTATCAACTGATCCATTCTTACCTGTGAATTCATCATAATCTCATTGGTTTTTTTTTAGTATTGAGATCATTCTACAGTCTTTCATTTTCTATCCTTAGATTGATAACTTCTTGATTTGCATTGTTGAGTTGATTTATCATATCTTCTTGCTGAAGTGACAAATGATGGATTTCATTTTCTTTTTCTTCTAATCTTGTACTTAGAAATATTTTGTCTTCTTGTGCCATTTCTCTATAATTTTCTGCTTGACTCTTTTGTTCCATGACTTCACATATTCTGACTGAATGAATTTCTTGTTCTCTTTTCAACTTTCTAACTTCTTCATGTAAATTGAGATTCTTTGCAAGTAGGTCTTCAATTGCTGCATCTGCTTCTTCGAAATTTCTTTCTTTGCATAAGTCTTCAATTCTTTCTTCTATGTAAAGTTTTTTCATTCATCTGTACTGCTAAATATTTTCTTCTTTTTAGGGAAAGAGAGAGCTGCTCCTTGAGTTTTTTGATCTGATCCATGACCACTTGTAGATCTATCTTTTCATTTTCAATGGCTTTCTTCAGTCTGTATATTTCCATCCCCTCTGATCTTTTTCTTAAGTTGTTAAACTTCTGTTAAGAGAACCTTAAGCTCTGATACCAATTGTTGGAAATATGTTGAGGCTAGGTGACTAAGAGGGGGGGGGGGGGGGNTATGTTGAGGCTAGGTGACTAAGAGGGGGGGGGGGGTGAATCAGGAACCAATAAAACTTAATCCTTTTAATCCTTTATTATATTATCTAATCTGATTGCATGCATGAAATGAAAAGCAATAAAACATCCACAACAATTGACACAACATTTGATTACCCAGAAACCTTTCAAATAGAAAGTAAAACTGGGGTGGGGATGGTATCCACAAGATTTATTACTGCAGTATAAATTTAGCATGTTAAACTTACAATTGACCACTTCTAATGGCCTTCCCTGTTAGGAGCAATAAGGGTTATTAGGTCCACCTTGTGAAAGGATTTAGTACAATACAATTAAGTAATGAAACTCTGTTAGGAGATTTATGAAGGAATTTTAAGTCCACCTTGTTAGAGGATTTTTCTAATGCACCTATTAGGATGAATGATGAGGTGAATATAAGGACTATATAGTTCAATTTTCATGTGTTTTTATGGCTAGACTTTGAGAACTTCATATGCTTTTATGACACTTTTTTAGACTGTTTATATTGATATCTCAGAACTGCTATCTTTATGTGTATACAAATATGTGTGAAATGTTTTAAGTTTATAAATATGCTATCTCTATGTTGCATGGATATATGGAACTAAATCTGATGTCTTTTTGTCCTACTTTAAGTTGGGTGGTTTCTTGTAGCCATGTGATGAGAGCAAGTTAGTAAAAAAACTTATTATGGATTTTTGTCTTGGATATGTGTACGTGCTAACCTTTTGTAGAAACGATGGATCCACGATAAAGGAAGGAGTCAACATTAAAGAACAGAGTGATGCCTTGAAAAGGAAAACTATTGCAGGGCTCATGATAATTCCACTACCTGCGAATGAGAATAGTTCCTGTTACAAATAAGTCACAGCTAAAAAGTGGCCATGATAGAGTAAATATAGCAGCGACACATCCCTAGATTTCATATGTGATTAAATGCAGTTCATTTATGTAGTTAAAGTTGTTGATCATGTTTATTAATAATTTTCATATCCTGATTTTGGGGGATCCTAGTTGATAGGAGTCTGTTTTAGAAGTTGTTGTTAAATAATCAAGAAGTTCTGATTCCAGGGAGGAGAGTTAGTATTACAGGGAATCTTTTGTAATCTAGTGAGAAGAAATACAATCTTATTTTTTGCATCTTTCGTAATCTATGTTTTATGAATGATCAGTGAGAGCTTCAATTCTTAGTTTCTGAGTTCTTGTTCATTCACTCTTCTGTGGGGGCCCACACGGGAGGTGAACCTAATTCGTAGTTCAGTAGAAAGTAGTTGCTAGTCATTTGAAGTAATTAGGACTCTATTGCTCCTACAACCATTAGTAACAGCACCAATGGTTGTTCCTATAGCATAGGCAATTAGCTAGTTTACTGTTTCCTGTAGCATATGCAAAGAGTTAAGCTTACTATTTCAGCATGTTCTTTTATCTTTAGATTATGCTGTTGATTCCATTTCCTAGTTTAGTTTCATTTCAGCAGTTTCCATTCCTTAAACAGTAATGACTTTCAGAGTAGATTAGAGCATATACTTTTCTAATACCATTTCAAAGCTTACGTTCCCTGGTCGATAATTTAATGAGTTCAACATATTATTTCTAGTAGGAAGGATGCATAATCCTTAGATACAGAGCTATTATAAAGAGCTATCATTTTTGGCGCCGCTGCCAGGGAATGGTGTCAGTCTAATCTACCCTAGAGTCATTTTAGATTTAGTTTAGCATTTATTTTTATACATAGGATAAGAGATCATCTCAGGCATTTTCTCCCTTGTACTTATCTGGCTTGACCTCTTGAATTAGTTGTCGATATCTTCAACCCTGAAATCGAGGAACCCCAAGTTACGAACAAAGAAGTTGAAGAACAATTTGAGAACATGTGTGCTAATGTATTTGACCACTTACCATCATCATCATCATCATCCTCCTTTGAATAATCCTTGGATCTAGATGAACTTTTTGCTGAGCCAGAAGATTTACTGTAGCATCCAGGGCCTCCTCTAAGGATGGCTCAACCAACCTTCCCTTTCCCCATTCCTCCTCAACAGGGAAACCAAAATTTGCAGAACATACCCTCTGCGGCAGTGCCTAAGTTCTATGGCCTCATCACCGAAGACCCTGAGACCTTTGTCTTTGAGTTTGATGTCCTTTGAAGAAGTTACAACTATACAACTGATGCACATAAGCTCAAGTTGTTTCTGTTGACTCTAAAGGAAGCTGCTTTGAGATGGTTTATGAGCCTCGGTGCCAATGCTGTAGTAGATTGGGCTGCTATGAGCAACAAGTTTCTTTCCAAATATAAAGAGTACTATTGGGGGTGTGACTTGAAAGGTGATGATATCTTTAGGATGATCCAGAAAGAGGATGTGACTCTAGGTTTATGTTCAATCTACAACGTAACACTCAACATCAATTGAATGAAGAATCTTAGAAACACCTATTTCTCAAAGGTGTTAATGAAGGGAGCATTGCAGCTCTAGACCTTATGGCTGGTGGTGACATTACATAGAAAAATTGGAATGATATCAAGAATATCTGCTTGAACTACTCCCGAGCCACTGTAAAGAAGGGTAGGGGAATTAGAGATCTCCCATAAAAGTTTGCTGGCTCTAGGGTTTCAAAAGTGGAGCTATCTAATCTTCTCTCTGACTTCAAGTAGGACATCATTAATGATGTCACTACTCAGATAGATACCATGCATGCAAGGAGAAAGAAAGAAGATGCTAATGCGGTGCTAGCTGAATACTGTCCACACTACCGAGAGAAGAAGAGGAGCTACAAATGCAAGACTGTTGTGAATTTGGAGACACAGCTGATGCCCACTGAATTCAAAGACATTGATGAAAATGGAGAGGTGCTCTATGTTTCCCAACATAGGCCTTGGGCCCCAAGACTAGGTATGCCAAAAGATCCTCTTCAAAATTTCAATAATACTAGTTAATGGCAGAATTTTCCAAATATGGGCACCCAAGGGTGGCAGCAACCCCAGCCAGGGTGGTAGCAACCTCAACAGGGTTGGCAACAACCCTAGCAAGGTTGGAAACAACCCCAGCCAAGGTGGCAGCAACCCCAGTAGGGTTGGAAGCAACCCTAGCAGGGTTGGAAGCAACCCCAGCCAGGGTGGTAGCAACCATAGCAAGGTTGGCATTAACCTCACCAAGGTTGGCAACAACCTCAATAGGGGTGGCAGCAACCCAATCAATGGCCTAATCCATCTCATTAGCAAGCCCTAATTCCTCCTCTATAGCAACAAGCCCTAATGCCTCCTCTATAGCAACAGGCCCTAATGCCTCCTCTTGTAGCCACTAATAACCCTCCTAAGCTAGCGTAGCTGCCAGCACAACCTAATCCCAATCCCAATAGCAATATGACCACTCAGTAGTAGAGATATGTCTTAAATGATATCCATCTGAGATCAGGAACCATACTTACCTCCTCTCAAATGCCTATAATAATCGAGGTTGAAGAGCCACTTGTTGACCAAGTAGATGTGCCAACTCCTGTAGCTAAAGCAACCCCATTTCCTCAAAGGTTAGCCAATCAAGCTGAATCCATAGTAAACCATGCAGTGGTAGACTTGCTTGACCAATTGAAGTAGATAATAGTAAAATACCTTTACTAGATGCTATTAAAGAAGTCCCTGCTTATACTAAATCCATACGGGAAGCATGCATAAAACAATTTGGCAGGAAGAAAAAGGATCCCAAAATCATTCATGTTGTTGGCCAACTCTATGATCTTATGTTAGAAAAATTGACTATCCCCAAGTATTCTAATCCTGGGAGTCCTGTGGTTATAGTTACCATCCAAGGTATGCAAGTCAAAAACACCTTAGTTGACTTAGGTGTGTCTATCAATGTCATGACCAAAGAAGTACTGTCCCATCTAAACATTACCGGCCTCTAAGATACGCCAATTATTTTGCAACTTGTTGATAGATCTACTATTAAACTAGATGGGGTAATAGAAGATTTCATAGTTACCTTACATTCTTGGGAGTATCTAGTAGACTTTGTTGATCTCTCCCCTAAAGCCGATATGGGTGGGTATCCTCTCATTTTAGGACGCCCATGGTTAGCCACCGTTGATGCCTTCATAGCTTGCCGGTCGGGGAAGATGACAATTTCCAATGGAGTCCATACCAAAAACTTGACCCTCTACTCCCCTGCTCAACCTATGTTGCAAGATGAGGATGCAATATGGACAGAATTAGATGATCTTGATTTAGAAACCAATTTGATCCATTAGCTCATGGTCATTAATAGAGACCCATTTCTAGCTGCTAAAGAGGATGATGAGGTAATTGAATCCATTGTTACAAATGAATATGGTCGAAGTCATCAGTGGTGCTCATAGTCTGACTGTATCTTGGAACCTATTTTTCCACCTACACATACATGTTCCTACTCTGTATCCTCCTTCTTCCTTCATTCTTTATTGCCTCATGAAATGGTTTCTCTTCTAGTTTCCCCAATCACAATTGTAGACAAGGTAATTTAGGTTGAAGTCAGTCTGGGTAAGGATTTAAATATCAGTAGTACTTTGCACCCTCTCACCAGAAGGCTCTCCTAGGACTGCTACAGGAACATCAACAGGAGTTTTCCTGGGATTACACTGACATGAGAGGATTAGATCCCAAACTCTATACTCATAAGATCTACATTAGCCCAGATTATAAACCTATACGCCAGCCTCAGTGATGGGTTAATCTTGTGTTGCGTGACATAGTCAAAACTAAACTTTAGAAGTTTCTAAATGCTGGCTTCATCTACCCCATTTTTGATAGCTAATGGGTTTCGCCCTTGGTCATTGTGCCTAAGAAGGGGGGTAAATGGAGAGTCTATGTTGACCATAGGGAATTGAATACAGCCACTAAGAAGGATCATTTCCCATTGCCCTTTATTGATACTAAGTGGGCCGAGACTAAACCAATGAAGTATCTATGGGATACCAATGTTTCCAAGTTCTTATATGAATGCATCTTTACAAGATTTGGTGTTCCCAGAGAAATAGTGTCTGATCAGGGTGCTCAATTCAATTCCAACCTCATAGCTTCTCTGATGGAAGAATATAAGATTCACCATGACAAGTCATCCCCTTACCACCCTCAAGCCAATGGCGAGGTGGAGGTCACCAATTGCAAGCTGGAGTCCATCCTTACAAAAACTCTCTGTTCACAAGAAAGATTGGGTAGCCAAGCTTCCTGAAGCACTATGGGCTTACGGGACCACTTATAAAACTACTATAGGGTTCTCTCCACTTCAACTAGTTAATGGGAAGTTTTCCATGATCCCAATAGAATTCGAGCATCAGACCTTATGAACAACATTGGAGCTCAGCCTAGATCTTACTAAAGCTCAACAAGAGCACATCCTCAACTTGAACAGTCTTGATGAATGGTGTAAGACTGCTTTGGCTAACATAGAATTGGTGCAGCAATAGAGGAAGCAGTGGCATGACTAGTTTATCAAGGATAAAACATTTGTAGTCGGTGACTGGGCTCTCCTGTACGACTCCATATATCAGCACACTCTTGGTAAATTTCAAACCCACTAATTAGGGCCTTATGAAACTATTTCTATCTTTTCCAATGGTGTTGTGCAGTTGTCTATTGTTGACCCCGTCCGTTTCAAGTTACTAGTCAATAGCCAGCGCCTCAAGTTATACCATAAACCCTAGATCAAGGTGGAGTTCCTACAACAATTTGAGTATGCTAAAGTTCACAATCTTCCTGTAGCAGATGAATATGATCCCCTCACTCATATTCATTCTTCACTTTGAGACATGTTCGCCACAACCCATAATAATTACTTTCCTTCAGAAAGTACCTTTCTTTGCAATAAATATTCATTTCATTATTACTTATCTCCCACCCGTCCACCTCATCATTATTCCCCATCAATGGATGGAAATTTTACAGAGCTGCCAGTACGTCATCAGGTGTGTGTATTGTCTTTGGAATTTAATTCATTAATTAGTTTTTTTTTTTATCTTTTCTCTCGTCATATGCGCAATTGTGGGCCCATTTGCATACTTAAGTTGGGGGGATAAAATCTAGGATTTGTCTTATATAACCATGAATGTATTGAATGCTATAGTTTTTTTTTAAATTTTAAATGTTGTACCCTTTTTGCACAAATATTACCAATTCAGCCTATGAGATGGGATAACCTCAAAATGAGCGATTCATTTCACACAAATAAGCCAAGGTGTCCATACGGACGTCTGTTGAGTAATGATAAATAGTTCAATTATTGAGATATGATAGATCCGCATTCATTTCCCCATATAGCACTTGAAAATCTTGAATTCCAAAACTTTCCATCATTGCAAATACCTACAGATTTTCCTTTTCAATTTTCTCTACAATTTGTTTCATTTAATTTGTGATAAATCTTTGCATTTCTTGTGTATTCTTGTTTGTGTGTTCTTCATACTCTGCAGACATGGGTGGAGATTTAGTTTGTTGTAAACCCACGGTTCATGACATTCTACTAAATAGTCAAGTTTGCATGTCGCTATTCCAAGCCAAAGGATGGATTGATTATATTCTTAAGCTTACCAGCCAAGATGAAGAGGTGGCATTACAGTTCTTAAGCACACTTCATGATGGGGTGGCTACTGTCAAAGGTTTGAGGGTACCATTTTTACAAGCAATCATGGTTGAGGTAATGAGGTTACCACAAGAAGGCGAGGAGTTTTCAAAAAAATTCAACCTAACAACAGCAAGGGCACAATTTACTCTGCATACAGACATATCACCAGGAGGGAAAACAATCAACCTTGACACTCCTGAGTCAGAAGAGCCACTAGAAGGTAAACAATCCTCCAAGGTCAGAATGAGCATAGAATGTGTAGTAATCAAAGATGGTTCCACCTTTGATGAACAAACCTATGGGGTTCAAAGGGAGAGTTCATCTTCCCATGGACTCCAAATTAATGATGATTTCATTGAGTCAAATGATGATGATGACTTTTCAGGAGGATACCTTGCTAATGAAGAAGGTATTCTGGATTTTCCTCCTATGGTGGCAGAGCAGAGTTTATTTGAAGACAATTCCAATATTTCTATGAGTGTGGATACACCTCCTACAATAGTAGGGAGTGATATTTTTGAAGAAAACCATGGTATTGACATGATGTCTGAGCAAGTTTTAAATCAAGGATTGGATGCACTAATTGTTGCAGCTCAGCAATGTGATAACCCTGAGAGGGCCATCATAATCCATCCAAACCTCTCATAGGATGCAGCTATAGAAAATAATAGTTCAACTGACATACAAGCTGTAGGGAAAAACCCTGATGAAGGTAATCTACCAGAGGTACCTTGCCTTGTAACTCCATTTTCTATTATCTTTCATCTAATTAATCAGTTGATAATGGAAAGAGATCAATGGAAAAGGCAGAAGAAGGCTTTGCCCCTGGTTATCAATCAGACTTTTCAGGAATTGGTAGAAAAAGAGGAAGAGGTAGAGAAGCTTCAAGAAAAATTGACTAAGTTAACATCAGTTATCCCTAAGCTAATGAGTTTTAGGTCTCCTTCCCTTGTTTATGCCATTTTTCTTAAAGAACAAATGTTGAATTATCAGTTAACCAGTATAGTAAAGGGCAAGTCTCCTTTGATAAATGAGCCCCTTGAGTTTTTTCAAGCCTTTCATAATTCTCCTACAGCCAT
>MU226268.1:1030062-1049796 GCA_018584345.1 Thuja plicata | reverse complement strand
ATTAGTCTTAGCTAGATCTTTCTAGAATTCAAAATAGATATATTTTTTTGCTTATTTTTCTTGTTGATTATTTTATTTATTTTGTGTCACCAATAATCTCCACAAGAACATTGTCCATGTTTTAAATGGTGAAAACTATTTTCATCTCTAAGTAAAATTTATCTTGCAACGATATTCAAGATAATTTTGGTTGTAGTTTGGCAATCAACACATGTACTATTAAGGTTTTTGAAGAATCTAATAGTTGTTTGAGGCAGCAATTTTAGCAACCCAAAATTAATTTATGATTTCCTCATGTGATGATAAAGATATTTTTTTCTCCTTGTCACCCACATCATTCTTTAGTGATTTTACATCTAAGACGAAGACAATTTCCCCAACTTGATATAGATTTATTATGTTTGTAGGTGCAATCTATCTCCTATACAAAAAATAATGTATCATTTTATGGAATTCAATCCAAATGCATCTTGATATATTTTATATTCTTCTATCTTTCATTTATTTCATTACCTTTTAAGTATAGAACTGCCTACCTACTTTCAATTTCCTTACCCTTTTATCTTGCATTACTAGCATTCACTCTAATCTTATTTTCTTTTTCCCATACTATCCTACACA
This sequence comes from Thuja plicata, assembly GCA_018584345.1. Classification (NCBI taxonomy): domain Eukaryota; kingdom Viridiplantae; phylum Streptophyta; class Pinopsida; order Cupressales; family Cupressaceae; genus Thuja; species Thuja plicata. Next base: position 1,049,175 of record MU226268.1, on the reverse strand, counting down.
GAGTTAACATGGACCTCCTACTTCAAATGATATTTTACAATTCCAAGTTCTTTTCTCATTTTTCCACTTGGATATTTAAGTCCATTATTCCCTCTATCATTTAAGTCCATTATTCCCTCTATGATTTACTGTCATCCGAAACTCAACTTCTTCACATTCAACAAGTGTTCTTTCCCTTTTATTCAACAACCTTGTTAAAATCATATCTGCTACATCTTTCATATTGAATGTCTACTATTACACTCAAAATTATCTTCTTACTCTCATACATGGATTGTCTCCATACTAACATGCCATTTTATATAAACTACTTCGAACTTTGAAAATCAGATCTCATATTTTCCCCTCCAATATCTTTAAAAACTTCCTAATCATCAATGCTTTGATACAAGCCCATACAAGCTCTTATTTTCAAAGCATTAAGAATGGAGTATCTTTTTTTGTCAAGTGTTGCATTCACAACTGCCCTAGTAAACAGGCACAAATGATGTGGAAACACAGATACAACATGTGAACTGGTGAACAATACGCCTCAAAGAAATGTAATTTCATGAATTGTGATCAACGCAGGAATGCACAAAATGGATTTGTTAAAAATGTTTTAAAAACTCTCAAGTTAATAAAAATTGCAAGATGTAAAATTATTTGCATACGTACCAAAATGGAAACATAGTAACAGTCTATGAGTATTCACCGATGACTGCAGATGTAAATGCCCTTATAAAATACATGCAAATTGTGATTGCATAGACAAATATAATCTCAGAAAAATGAATCAAAATAGTTGGAGGATGAGAGAAAAATGTGAAGTATTCACAACATGTATATTGAATTGGGCATCCAAATGTACCATTGCATAATACATTTGTGTTGTGTTGTTACCACTTACACAACCATGGGAACATAAACCGGGTACAAGTCTATTGCCAAATCCTCCACATTTGTTGAAACTAGAAGCTCTAAGATGAATACAGACATCTATCAAAAGACAAATGATTTATATGACATGGTTAACATATATACAGATGTGATTGATGTGTATAAAGCCAAATCCATTAGCCAGTGCCCTCTCTACATGTGCCAGAATGAGAAATTTGTAACAACGAAAGGACATCCATCAAAGTCTTCAAAATATTTTCCCCTCCAAAGTCATCAAAGTGCCCATACAACTTCTCAAAATATTTTCCCCTCCAATATCTTCAAAAAATTCCTAATCATCATTATCTCGTCTGAATATTATTATTTCTATGTCTAATATCACAATCTTTCCAATCTCGTTATCCATACTATTACATCATTATATTCTAACACATCAACAATCTCACACTTTCTTTCTATCTAAGTTACTGTCTTTATATAAAATTACAGTCTCTAATATATCAGCTTCACGTATCTGTTGCAAGTGCTAGTTTACATAATCCAAAAATGGCTATTTGTCTTGAAAGAAGAAGTCCCCTTCTTTGTATCAATTTAAGAAACATGGCTCCTTAATAAGGTTTAGACATTTTTTTTAATAAGCTCCTTAATTGGGGGAGAAATTCATTCACTTGAAGAGTATTATATTATAAATTTATATCAAGTTAAATATTATTTATAAAATAACATTTTCATTACACCTAAATGAAACTAAAAGAAGTGATCTTATAGTTATTTGATTTTAGATCTCTATAATGTAATTGCTCAAAAATAATAAATCTAACTATGAATATATGCTCCCACATTTTGCATACATGTCTACCAGGGAATTTGCAACCATAACATATGAAAAAATCCCCTTTCCTCTATGCTTTGGTGGATCTCCATACCCTATTCCAAAGCTCCCATTTTTGCACAAGAAGGGAGGATGCTAGAAAAAGTTGTGGAATTTTTCTTTATACCTGCCAATTGCATTTGGTTGAAAGTTTCTAGAGCCCTTTCAAAAAATCCATGTTGTGCATATATTGCATCATTACATTCTATGAGATGACATCTATTTTAGGCATTCCATGAGATGACATCTCTTTTAGGAATTCTTTTAGGTCCTTGTCTTAGCTAAACTTGATATTTAACTTGTTCAATCTTGTATAGTCTTGTAATATTTTATTATTTTTTGATTATATACAAGATACTACTAATGCTTGTATGTATACATTTTTTAATATTTATAGCCCGAATAATTGCCTGTGAAGAAAGTCTACACTTGGCAATATGAACCCAAAACAAAATAATGAGACAATTGCTAGATTGTGGTCTCAGTTCCAAAGAAACGTTGATAAATGTAATTGTCCTTGCAAAAAGTGTAAGGGCTTAAAGAATCAAAGAATTATAATCAAAACAGCCCAGAGTCATTGTAGGAAACATGGTCACGTTGAAGGGGGGAATGATTTTTGTTGATTGGTGATTGTGGATTTCCAACTAGAGGAACATGGAGGTGTGAATATCCAAGCTGAGGATAACGCTCCCATGGAAGAATATGATCTTGTGGCAGAGAACACAATTAAAGATGATGGTATTGGTGTAGCTAATAATGTGCCAAAGGACATGATTGAAGAAGATGGTATTGGTGTAGCTGATCAAGATGATCATGATGATGGTACTAGTGCATCTGATAATGATGATGAAGATGGTCTTGATATACCTATACTTGAGAAGGCATATGAGCCCCTATACCAAAGCTCCCAAACAACTCTTCTCTCTGCTATAGTGTTGTTGGTGAACTTGAAGGTTATGAATGGTTTATCCAATGTAGAAATGTCATGTATGCTAAGGTATGCCATTTTTTTCATCTTCAATATTAGAATTATACCATTACTATTCATTATATTAACAATTCATATTTGTTGTTGTAGGTTGATAGGTGAGTTTCTATTACCACCATCAAACATTCTGCCTCGTTCCTACTGAGAATTATCTACCATTATGAATCAAATTGGAATGAAGTATCAGACAATACATGCATGTCCCAATGATCACATTCTATATCATAAACAACATGAATTTGCAACAAAATGCCCTGATTTTCATATTAGTAGATATCGGTCAGATCAAATAACAAAAAAGGTGCCTCACAAGGTTGTTCGATACATTCCCATTATTCCACGTCTTCAACGATTATTCAGGTGCATTAGCTTGGCACAATTTATGGATTACCATGCATGCAATAGAAGTCAAGATGACATTATGCGAGTGCCTGTGAATAGCTCTACATTTAAAGACATAGAAACAACATCGCCACACTTTAAGGAAGAACCTCATAATCTCAAGCTTTCATTGGCAGCTAATGGTGTCAATCCATTTGGAGATATGAGATTTGTTTACTCTGTGTGGCCTCTTTTTGTTATTAACAATAACATTCCTCCTTGGATGTCCATAAAGAGGGAGCACATACTGTTGTCAATGATTATACCAGGTATTATTTGATTTAATAGTTATCTAAATTAATTTATAAACACCACATCAAAATGGTCATAATAATTATGTAATGTTTTTGTTCATTCAACTAGGTAAGTACCAAGTTAAAGATATGAACGTGTATATTGAGCCCCTTATTGACGATTTGTTGAAGTTATGGAATGGGGTCTGTTAGGGTTTTTTATTGCAGGGCCTCTAAAGATGCTTGAATGCTTAAATAACTTTATGACTCCCAATGCCTTTGATACTCTGACTCAAGCAAGAGAAAACACTAATTGATGAGGTATTTTGATAACACTGGGGATACCTATTATCACCTCCTTCTTTTTTGAGATCCACTGACTCTGGTAGGTCTTACCTATATTTGATTACTGATTTGACAGTATCTTTAGAGTGGATTTTATTTATGTGCTGAATGCTCTATTTTTATATAGATATATAAATGACAATGCAGATAACTATGACTATTCTGAGAAAAAGTTTGACAATCCAAATCACTATCTTAATGACAATAGACAACAACATAATAGGGAATTTCATCTTTCTTTCCTTTTAAAATTCTTATGAATCTAGGAGGAATAACCTATTCGATTTACACTTTAAGAAATCAACAAACTTCAACTGTAATCACTATGAATACAATTTATTTGACACATATATTCTGAAAGTAATTGATTTTGAATAGTATTGAATATTTTGGATGATGATGGATTACCAAACAAGTTCCTAGACTAGTGCCTATCCTTGAGCTTATAGAATAAATAAATATAAATCCACAGAGATATATAAAATAGAATACTATAATATGCCTTGCAACCTACATGCAACTCAGATAAGATGCCTTGCAAACTATCCTGTCACTTCTACAATATTGTATCAAATCCTCAATCACTACTGCACTCCCTGAAACTACTCACAAAGTTTTAATTATCCCCTTAGAAGAAGCTTACAAATAATCAAATAACTACCTTATAGCCAATATGTTTAACATGCCTTACAAATTAAACATAAAAGAGTACAGACAATAAGTAAAGAGACAACAACAAAATAGAGTAAAGTTGCACTGTATTTTTATTCATATATTTCTACTTCAGTACATAAAAATCTCAAATAGCTCAAAGACACAGACTGAAATTTTGAAAGTCTGGTTTTCCAATATATTTCATCTCATGAAAAATATCACAATTTTTATCTATTTATAGGTCCTAAACCATCTTGGAATCCTTAAGTTAGGATGCAACAAGCTTCGGATGGTTTAAGGAACCTAACCCTAAAAGTACAGAAAAGACAAGAAATAAGAATGTTTAAGTGGTGGGAAGACAAGAACAGGGGATGAAAGCTAATCTCCTTTGTCTTCATGTGAACTTTGGTGCCTTTGTCTGACAATATTCAGGATAGTATCCAATATTTATACTGAGATCAAGTGACCATCATTTCAGGCTAACCTACACTTGTTGATAATAACTAACCTCCCTATGCTCAATGGCCAGGTGCCAAGTGTTCCTTTATATTCCTCATCTAGGACCTCTTCCTCTATCACCATAGACCTCTTCTTCTTTGGTTTCATTATCAAATCCCAAGCTGTCACCTCATCCTCTACAGGCCATTTAAAATTCTGAATACTTTGCAGTTGTGCTTTCTTCCTTTCCCATCTGACATCAATAATTCTATTGAAATCAACTAAAAACTTATTGATGTCAGTCTCTGACTTAAAAGATTCATCCAAAATTTTATTAAAACCATCCAAATCTAAATCAGATTCTGTAATAAATACCTCATTACTAGGCATTCTACTGTCAAACTCATTTCTCCAGGTTTCCAAGGCCTTAACCTGATCATCTTCTCCCTTCAAAGGAGGAACAAATTTATTGAAATTCGGTGAAAATAGGCTTATCTTAGCCTCTATCTGATTCATTTTACCTTTAAAGAAAGACACAGATACATTTACCTTTTTGATTTCATCTTCCACCTCTATCACAATCCTTGGCAAATCTGGCCTATGTTGCTGCAAAGAGGCTAGTTTCTCAAACAACTATACTTTGGGAGACCATGTGATAAAGTAAGGGTTCAAAATAGAGATATACCCTGTTACTTCAGCATGCAAGATGGGGAATTTATTATATGTATTCAAAATTATATCTATTTTATCTTTCAATATATCAATCCTATGCTGAAGAATGCTCCTTACTACATTTATGGCCACCTCATTTTCCTTTTTGGTCACATCCTCTATTTTAACCTCTTCCTTTGCTTCAACCTTCTCTTCTATCTACAGAGGCTACACTGAGGCTACATATACAACTTTGGGTTTTTCTTGTAATTGCCTAGTCATCTCGGCAATTACCATATCTTGTTGATGTATCTTGATATGAAATAATTCCCTATCTTTTGCCAGGGCACTAGCATCCTCAATTAAGACACCACACTTTTCAGACAACTGCTTTGTCTTATCCTCATTTAAGTGTGCCCAATGTGTCATTATTTGGGAAATTTCAAGATCCCCTATATTTTGTACTATCCACGCCATCTGGTTTCCAACCATGCTCTCCTGAATATTCAAAATTTGAGGCTTCTGGTCTTTTGGACACAAATTCCACATGGAAAATGCTTGTGATTTTGGACTATATCCAAATCCTTTGATCATGTCACCCATTTGGATTTCACTTGCCATTTTTAGATTTGGCTACTTTATGATTTGGTCTATGATAAATGTTGAGGCTAAATCCTAGCCTTCAGCAAGCAAGATTCCACTATTTAAGACCATCTTCCTAGCCTCATCAAGAGAAACATCCTCATTGTTAGGATCATAGGCTTGCAGAGCTGGAAGAGCCTCATTTATTACTACTTCTTCACCATCTAATTTAAAATGTTCTCTGATCTACTCCCTTTTATACCATCTCAGGAAATCCTTAAATTCATCATTTTTTATAAAGTTATCATCACTTAAGAATTGTTGTTGGTGAAGCAACCTTTCATCAATACATGCTCTGAGAGGCAATTCTATGTTTTCCTCTACCTCTTGCTACTGTCTCTTTCTTTTTCTGATTTCTTTTCTCAAATTGTGATCATATAATCTGTTGCCAGGAACAAGAGCACTTATCCTATCTCCCTTTTTCTCTTTTCTTGCATAAGATGTCTGACCAAGGTCAAATTTTTGCCTCTTCGTAGAAGACTCCTCTATATCATCAGGTTGGGAAACCTTAGTCAAGTCTATGATATGCCCCTATTCCCCCTGTATCTGAATTGCTTCTGCAACATTTTGTTGGGGTTGATCTATTTGAGGTGGATGGACATATTCTCCATCACTCTCACTGTCATACTTAGATTCTGAATATTTAGATTCTTTTCCCCCTTTCTTCACATCCAGAACTCTGTCTAATTTCTCACAGAGTGTGTAAAAATTATCTATCATAGCTTTAATTTTGTCAAAATATGGTAGGTCGGGGTAAAAACCTCCAAATGCTCATCCATTTCTTTTTATTTGTTTTTCCAAATTCAATAACTCTTGAATTCTCTCTCTCCTAGTTCTCACTTCATCTTCATCAAGGATATTCCTAGTAGCATCCTCCTCCACATAAAGACCATGTACATATGTGTTCGGTATGGTAGGAGTTAGGAGTTTCTTAGCTCCTGTAATAAATCCCTTTGGGTCAATATATCTATATAATGTTGCTCCCATCTTGCAGCTCTCCAACCATCTGCTCACTAAATCAATAGCACCTTTGCCAATTGTAAACTGAAAAATCTTGAATTTCCTTGGGGTTAATGTCCCCTTTCTATGTGGTGCAAAGTGCTCATTATCTGTTAATAAAAGTTGCCAAATGAACTCCATAGCTGCAACTCTTGAGGGCACATGATATGGTAAGACATGAGGAGGATGTGTACATCCATACACTCTAATCATAGTAAAATTATCTTCTAAAAAGAAGCCTCCCCAATTGTGGTCACCTTCCCACTTATCAACATATTCACGTGGTCTTAGCAACTGCAATACCTTCACTGGGAGTCTAGTCTTGCTAATACCCAAACTTTGCATTAAGGGGTATACAATCCAGTTCTCAAAACCACAGAAGTCACAATCCTTGGAGGTATAATTCCATATCCTAATCCAAAATTCCATAGGATTGGGCCGGTCCTAAAAGATCCTCTGGGGGTTCAAATTGTTTACATTCATGATACCATAATTGAAATGTAATAACAAATGCATCAAGATAGAATAATGTAAAAATTTAGGATCTTTATCCTTGTTCTGCACAGCTACAAACCCCTCATGCATTATATCAATGATGTATTGTATATAGTCATAGCTAGTACTAGAATGCACATCTTGCAAATCTAACACCATCATTAAAATTCTAGAATTTATCTTCTCAGCTCCTCCATCTATACCCAACACTCTACACAAAGCATATGCAACGTACTTGATATAGAAATGTAAATCTTTGAAACAGTAGGGTGCAGTTCCTGGTATAGGGGTGATATGGTTTCTAACCTCCTTAAGAATATGTTTTTGCAATTGGTTTCTAGAAACCCCAGGCTATAAACCTATACCTCTCCTCCTGTCTGGTAATATTAATCTTAGTAGACATGGTACTGTATAAACCAAAAGCTTTCATGAATGAATTCCTATTCAGAATCAACAATGCAGTACCATCATTCTTTTTAATTGTCCTAGACAAAGAGTCGTAATGGTTTGCTAGTCCTAGAAATAAATCTACATCTACATAGACATTAGGAACAATTAACCTAGCCAAACCACTAGTCCAAGGGTTTGATATTGGGATGGCCTTATCAGAATTATTATAAAAATAGTTATAGAGAGAAAAACCTGTAGAACCTGGGGTATGGGCATCTCTGATTTCACAGTATTCATCTGCCAATATGTTGGCATTTGCCCTATTGTTTTGTGTAGACCCAAGTAAAAACTTCAGAAATTCATCAGAGAAATTCCTTTTCCCCTTGGCATCTTCATCTACTTCATCACTTTTCCCACTGGTAGAAGCCACACTAACAACTTTACTCATCTTGTTCTGTTTTCACTTCTCTTTCACCGATATTGAGACAAATCTTCTCTCAGGACTCCTTACTCTTCTCTGTACACTGAAGACAATTCAAGAACTTTAAAAACTAGAGAATCACCCTAAAATTGATCAATTCCTACTTTTTGGACACAGAAAACCTAGCAAATTCTCTGCTCTGAAATTTTGGATGTATGATGAATGAAAATAAACCTGCGATCATCCCTTTATGGTAACTTTTCAAAGTACCTAGCTCATCATTGAAGAGACAATCAGTTTTTCCTTCAAGTTTACATGTTGTGGTATTAATTGAAATCCTAGCCATAGCTCATGAATGTGACAAGAAATCAAATTCATATGAGTGAATTTTTAGAAAAACCCTTATAAAATTTAAACAAAATGACATGTCTTCATATGATTGGTTCTTCACTAGACATCTCAGCAACCTTTTTCACACAGTAATTAATCTCCTGTATTTTCATTGGATGATGAATCTCTATGTTGTCATGTCAGCAACTACCACCTTTTATCACTTTTCATATTTGGCGACCAAGTGACTATGTATTATCTCTTTGTTGCTGATCAAATCTCTTAACTCTTAATTCTTCTAGAGATCTAGCAACTACATGATTTTCTTCATCTTAGCTTAACCATGATTAACCACTGGCGATCACGCGACCAAATGAATCCAAGTCACTAGTAGCATTGCCAAAATCAGAGTTTATTCAGAGACCCCACGACCAAGGTTACTTTTCATCTTTTAAGATTTTATCGCTAAGTCTCTGAATGTTTATTTCACTTTACGAGACCCTGTGACTACCTTTAGTCGCCCAATCGCTAAACAAAATTGATGTTCTTTATTTCCTTTGGAGACTTCATGACATAGCCCATGAAACCTTATCTTTTAATTTTAATTTGGAGACTATGCGACTAAAGCTAATCACATTGTCGCGAGAACCTTTTACTCTTATGCAAATTTGATAGAGACTCAGCGACTACCATTGATCTTATCTTACTCTGCATCATCTGACAGCTCTGTTAAGTCGCTGAATATATTTTGAAAACCTTAAATCATTTGGAGACTACATGACAATATTAAAACACATAGCTTTACATCCTTTAGTCTCTTAATCACCAAATGATATTTTCCTTTTGGGAGACCACGTGACTGATAGACTTTTGTTCTATTCACTGTGGACACATGTCTCATCTTAATTGTTTGTCTCCAAATCACTGAAAAAGTTGGCTTATCATGTTTTGACCAGAGACTACCCGACCACCATATTCTTCAAACAATTTGTTGTTTGTTGCCAAGTCTCAGAACCTTTTACTTAACTAACCTTTTATTTGGAGACTTGGCGACAAAAGCATTTAAACTTATCACTAAATGTGTTCTGATTTGGAGACCCCATGATTGGAGTAATCACTAAGTCTCATGATAATTTTCTAACTGTAGGATATATTGCGTGGCACTACAACTTAACTGCTTATCTCCATATCACCAAATCATATCTTCTTTAATGGGAGACTTCGCAACTGAAGGACTTCGCTAAGTCTCATAACTTACAAAGAATATTCTTTTCCCTTTTGAGACATCCCGACAATAGTTAATCACTAAGTCTCATGAAAAAATGGAATATTCTTTTAGGATTAAGCGATTAGGCAACCATTTAAAAAGGCATGTGACTTTTTATAACTTAAGTTTTTCAAAAAGGTAATGCAAAATTAGAAACTCGATTTGACATTTTAGGGATTTTTTGCATTCTTTCTTAGAAAACATCTCAGGGTTTTGGGTTTTTCAGTATTCATGTGGATTTTGACCTAAGAACACAAAATTTCCACAGGGATAATTCAAACTGGGACAAACTTTCTGATTTTGGAAAGAAATTGGCATGATGACAACAAAATGTTTAGGGCAAACCAACAAAAATAGGAATACAACCAACAGGGTCACTATGTATGACATCTCTAGACCAATAGGACAAAGATAATTTCAATTCCATGCAATGCTTGTATGGACAATACATGATGCTCCTGGGCTAACTCATTTTTGTGGTATGTTATATATTGTTAAGGTCACATATTTTTGTATGTTTAAGTTGCATATGATATTTGTACATGATCCAATTGTACATGATCTTTTAGGTCTCTAGACAAAGGGTAAATTTGCATGTCTATTTTATGGTTCAAAGATGAAATCTCGTCATTCAAGAAGTTTAGGAAAGCAGGTGTTCGATGAGTTTAGGCACTTTCTCCACAATAATCATAAGTATTGAATTATTGAAAAACATCTTTGTAATGGGAAAGAAGAGACAACATCAAGGAAAATAAGAATGACACCTCTTCTATGGAAGTTGGAATACAATAGACTAAATCGCTAAGGTAATGTCATTCCATTTGATGATTTTTGTTTGAAATTTATATTTTGACATTTTCTTTTATTTACTAATTAATGATGTAATTGATGCTCGTGAAGGTTCTCAAGGAATCAATGACCAACTTCCTAGAAGAATAAAAAGTTATCCTATTCAATATAGTAGGTTTCCATACTATAAGGATCTCCCAATCATGTATTTGTTTGATGTTATGCATATTGGAAAGAATGTAACAGAGACACTATGGAAAATATTGGATGGAAGGCTTGACAAAGAAAAAATTGCCAAAATTTGTAATGACATTCATGAATCCACTCATGCATTGAAAATTTTCATTGAATAAAATAGCAATGGAGACTGAATAAATACAAGTGCCCTTCCTTGGTTATCAACTGAGCAGCAAAGTGATGCATTAAAAGAAGTCATAAAAAACAAAATTTCCAATAGGATTTTCTGCAAATATAAGCAGTCTTGTATCAAAGAAAGGTGATTTTGGGCCAGGGTTGAAAACACATGATTGGCCTACCTTCGTCAAGGTAAGTCATGTTCTCTATTTACAATATATTAATAAAATTGCATGTACTTTTTATTGTATTATTTTACAATATATTGAAAAGATCATTTTTTAATTATTGCAGTACATCCTACCTCTATCCCTCCCACACCAGTTTGACAACAGTGTTAAAAAATTTATATACAATCTTGGAAAATACATGAGGTGGTTATCATCTAAATAAATTGATAAAAAAGATATAAAATATTGGAAGAGAAAAATTCCCCTCATTATGTGTGAAATGCAAAAGTGTCTACCTCCAACTTTTTTCCATGCTCAAGAACACTACCTCATACATCAAGTTGAGGAGATTGAATTATGTGGACCTATACAAACTAGGTCAATGTGGATGGTTGAGAGACACTTGAAATTTATGAAGGGATTGGTTCAACAAAGAGCACATCATGAGGGTTCTATGGTGGAGGGATATATGGTATACCAGACCATGGTGTACATTAGTGAATATATTCCCAAGTTTGCAGAAAATATCCATGTAGATCGCATTTGAGATCCCAACTCTATTAAAAAATTTGAAGGGGAGTACTTGATGGGGAGAGGTAGATTGAAGAAATGGAGAGGTAATTATACGATGTTATTTCAGTTTATTAATTCTTATAAATCTTCAATATAAGTTGTTTCTAAGCGGTCGATTTGTTTTCTTTATAGTTGGTCGTGAGTGGTGTTAGTTACTCTTCTTGCTGATATGAAAATATTCTTAGAGAGCTTGCTCTATTTATCCCAGACACTGACCATGCAAGATATAGAATGACAGAAACAAGGTTTTTTAAACCTCCTACACTTTGAGCTCAATAAACTCGGGCGGGATTACCCTTCTAACTCAAAACAATCAAATCACTAAATTATTCTAATAGAATATGAATGGAATTACATGAATTGATCACTGTAACATTTATTGGAATAGACCAAACCATGAGTAAAGATCAATTTTAATAATGATAGTCACCTCATTTCAATGGATGAAAGACCAATGTTTAATCTTAGGGCATGGAGTCACTATTGCATAGTTTTAACCCTCTTAGTCATGAACATAAATTTTAGACAACTATAGAATCTGACATAAACACAAACATACCTTATATGCCTATCCTCATACACATAGCAATTAAATTCATCAAATTAATTATAAAGAACTGGATTCCACTGAAAATACTCTTAAGTTAATTTTAATCTTTCCTTGAAAGAACCCTAAAATTATTTCAAAACCTGCCTAGCAGATGCATAAATTGAATATTCCTTAAACATTCAATTTACATAAAATTTAGACAACCATAATGAAGAGAAAATGATCATCATATGTTTCATAAACTATTGATGGATCTTATTTGTATTCATGATCAAAATTGCTATTACATTCAACAGTATTTCAAAACCCAAAAACTTACAAGTCTTGAACCAGAGTTTTTGTATTAAACTTGTACATCTCAATGAAAAATGGTTATATATTTCCCAATAGTCTTGGAATCCTTTTATAAATAAGGATGCAACAAGCAATGGACTCACTGGGAAAGATTTACAAAAAAATTTTTAACAACAAAATTGCAGTTAACATAAAAACAAAAACTGTAACTGAACACAGGTGGCAAAAGTTGGCAAAGTCTGAATAAGGTTTGTTGATGCATTTTGACAGTATCCTCTTCATCCTTTCAGCTTCACTTCCCACCTGTTTACCTCTTTGGTGGTGGGCCAATCAAAATTCTTCACCTGTTCCAATTTGGAAACAACCTCTGTCCATCTAGCATCAACGGTTGATCTGGCCTCTGAAACAAATTTTTCCATGTCTCTCTCAACCTTGAATAGGTTGTCAATCAGTTCATTACAGTATTGATAATTTGCATCCTTTTCTAGGTGATGTTTCATCTCCTCATCTGTGAATATCCCATCAAATCCATTTGTCCAATCTGAATACGGCTTCAAATTTCCAGCTTCATCATATATTTTTGGGATCAAGGGAGGGCACTAGTCACCAAATAGTTGCAATTTACCGCTTATCAAGTCAGCTTTCCCATTAAAGAAACCATATATATTATTTAACTCATTGATCATTTTAATGGTATCTATGATTTATTTAGGAAAATCATCACTGTATAACATGGCTATTTTTAGTTTATCCATCAGCCTATCTCTCCCTGACCAAATCTTGAAGGTAGGCTCTAAGAATGTCATGGCTTCAACAACCACCTTTTGTGCTTCTTGCAATGAGCCATATAGTGTATACACTATATCAGTGTTCTAATTCACAACATCAATTTGATGTTGAAGTATAGGCAAGATTATGGATATGACATTTATGTTCTATCCCTGTGACAATTCTTTGGACTGGCCTTCTGCCATTGTTGAATCCTCTTTTGCCTCTCTGGCAGAATTTGTTTCAATCCTTGACACTTCTTGAGGAATTGGAGTATTTTCTCTTTTACTCTCCACTAATTCCTCTTTCAATTTATCAATCTCTTCTTCCAATGTGTGGTTGAGAATCACAACCTCTTCATGCTTTTTTGCTAAGGCCATCATTTGACCAAAATTTGTTTCATATCTTTTTGATAAATCATCAACCTTCTCCAGGTTCATGAATGATACCTGAGTCATCAGTTGAGCTATTTTAGTATCTGTAGTGTTATGCAGATTCCAAATCATTTTATCTACCTTCTTTTCCTCTCTGATAGTCATGACCAGAAGATTTTGTGTAGTAGGGGCCAATGACCATAAAGCAAGAGTCTTGGATTTAGGATCAAATCCCGATCCTTTCAAAACCTCATCCATCTCAAACTCTATTTTCAATAGGGGATCTTCTTGTTTCTTGATCTGATCAATGAAAAATATGGACTGTAAGTCCCAACTAGGCATCAACATTACTCCACTATTTTGTACCAACAATCTGGCTTGCTCCACAGTGATTAGTTCACTCTCAGGATCATAATCCTAGAGTGTTTTTACAATCTCTCCATTCTTATTTTCATTTTATTCACCTGTGGTCAATCCTTGCCTCAAGTCCTTTTGTTTTAGCTTGATCAAAAAATTCTTGAACTCTTTAGACTTTATGAATTCATCATCTTTCATGAACTCATTAGCTATCATGACTCTCTCATCATCCTTTTCAAACAAAACCATTTGGTTATCCCCTTGGCCTTCAGCTTGAGGCTCTTTTTGCAGTTGTCTTTTTATCCTTCTAAAATATTTACCATGTTCAGTAATCATATCCTTGGCCATACTTTTCATATCCTACATCATTTTGTGTTATTTCTTTTTCTTTTTTCTAGGTGGTTCTCTAGCAAAGGTAGCTTCCTCACTGGCCTCTTCTTCTTCTTGACGCTCTTCCTCTTGTTGTTGTTGATGTTCTAGTTCATGCAATGCAACAGGAATTGGGGACCCCTGAGACTGTGCATCCTCAACACTAAACTGTGGTACCTGTTCCATTAGAGTGTCATAGGATTTAAGAATTTCCTCTATTATTTGCAAATATGGGGGATTAGGTAAAAAACCAGAGAAAGTATTGTCTGATTCTTTCCTTTCAGATTCTTCCCTAAGGAGATCATTCCATTTCCTTCTCCTCTCCTGGACTTCATGCTTATTTAATTTATTCCTCACAACATCTCCATCATCTAGTGGCTCATGGTCTCTAATGTTTTGCCAAGGAGTCATTCTTTTTAGGGTTGTTTGTATAAACTATTCTGGATCATAGAACCTGGCAACTGTTGTAGACATTCTATATTGTTTCAAGAAGTCATTAATTAGGTTAAAAACTCTTTTTACAATTGAGAAGTCACAACCTACCCATAATCTAGGGATGAAAGTACCCTTCTTATGTCCCTCTAAAAATTCTTTATCAACCCAAGTGATTTTCCAAATAAATTCCAACAATGCAATCCTAGGAGGAACAAATTTTGGGAGGATGTGAGGTGGTTGTGTACAGCCATACACTCTGATGATAGTAATGTAATCAAAGAAGAAAAAGTCACCCCAATTGTGAGTGATAGGCCAGTTTGGAACAAATTCCCAAGGTCTCAAAACTTTTCTATCCTCAAATGGAATTCTATGCCTATTTGTTCCCAATAGATCAAAAATTGGATCCACAATCCAATTACAAAAGCATACAAAAGATGATTTGACAGATGAACTATCCCATACCTGGGTCCATCTTTGGATTGGTGCATCGACACCATAATCTGAAACAAATAATTCAAGCTCCTTATCCATAGATGCCCTGTTATATTATAGAATCATATACATCAAATGAGAATAATGCTTGAAAGTAGGTACTGGGGCATCTGACTATATCTCCACTAGTGCAGCATGAATAGCATCAACTATGTATCCCACATAGTCATAATTAGTGTTGGCCTCCAGGTGTTGAATGTTCATGGCCATCATGAGTACATCTTGAGGCACTATAGAATCTCCATCAAAACCTAATACTCTGCTCAAACCATACACTGTGCACTTTATGTAATGGTGAAACAAGGATAGGTTAAAAGGTAGTTTGATATTGTCAGGGATTTTCACAAGGTGCCTATCTACCCTAGGCATGAATTTGGGCATTTCATATTTTTTGATCAAATGTTCTCTCTTGACATAATCTACCTTAATCTTCTTTAAATCAATATATGTGCACAATGCACCAGTGATCCCAAAAACTTCTGCCATTGACCTCCTATCTATGGAAACTAAGGTCTCTTTATTTTTCTTCCTGATTACCCTAGCTACTGGGAAATAGTTCTTAGCAAGTTCCCTAATAAGACCTATGTCCACATAAACATTAGGCACAATTAATTTGCCATATTCAAATCCCATGGATTGCAAATAGGGACTGCTTTAATCCTCTTATTCTAGAATTAATGGAACAAAGAATTACCAGAATAATTTGGGGTGACCGGGTTCCTGCATTGGCACCATCTATCTTTCCATTCATCCCAATTTGCACTATTTGTATTCAAAGTCCTGAGTAGAAACTCAACAAATTCTTCCACATACTTTTTTGGTGTGACCTCCTTCTTCTCAAACCCCTGCGAAGCAGCGGGAACAATAGCTTGACTCATCCTTCCTCTTCAAATTGTTATCTCAGACAAACTACTTCAGAAAAACATGCTCTATCACTCTTCACAAAAAATATTAGGATGCAGAATTGAGAACTGTACAAAATTAAGCTCAATCATTCAAACTTATAGTCATCAAATCAGCGTCTTGTCCAATTGAATGCCAAATTATCACACTTACAGAATCATGTAATCATCTCTCTGTAACTAATGATTCCATTAACTCAAACTGTATGATCCCTACTAGAAAAAGTACACACCTTTTTTCCTTTTTGCCCTCATAGGCTTGAAATGAACCACATGTCAGTTTGTCACCAACTTATTGTACCCTTCTTATAATCAAATTTGTCCTTGTGAGTGAGAGACAAGACCCTTTCTTCTATCACTCACGCACTCATACTTTATTTTTTCTTTGGCTTGTATACTCCACGACTGGGCGATGACCTAACTGACAGCTTCATTATTTCACAATCGCACACTCACTATCCCTCAATGCTTTATGTTTATATTTGAGCGAGTAAGTGACATAACTTTTCTTTTCATCAATCACAGACTCACCACTCAGAACTTTACTTTCATTGAGATTCTGTGAGTGAGCGACATGATATTTATTAGTCAGTCACTTCTTAGTCACATACTTGCTGATCTTTGCTTATCATACTTTTTTCTTGAGCGAGTGAGCGGGTTTTCAAAACAATCATGCATTATTTTCTGGTTGCACAATCGCCATGGCTTTCTAATTTGTCTTTATACCTCAGTGGGTGAGCGACGACTATTTTCTTTATGTATTTTAACTTAATTTATCACTCGTACTGCAATATTTTCTAGCTCATAAGCATTAGCGAGTGAGTGATGACCCTTTTTTCATTGTGTCACATACTGGCTACTGAGATTTGCTTATAAATGAATCCTTCGTGACTGAGCGAGTGCCTTCATCATGTATTAATCGCTTGCTCGCTGATCTTTCTTGACTGATTTTTATTCATGAGCGAGTGGGCGGGAATAAAACTTGAACATTTAGTCATGCACTCGCGCACTTTATAATACTACATATTTACCATGTGACTGAGTGACAAGGACCATTTGATAAAGAATGCATAATACATTGTGCACTCGCACTGCACAAAACACAACAGTTAAAACCTGTGTGAGTGAGCACTTTCTAAAATTTGACTTCATCATGCACTTGCAGTTTCAATTAATACACATAATAACCAAGCCCGAGTGCGTGATCAACCTTAACTTATAGGACTCGCTCAATCATGGACCAAAAAGTGACAGACTTGGAACCACCGCGATTGCGCGATACTTAAAAATCCAACTCATCGCTAGCTCACTGAGACTTGTAACAAAGAACTTGATCCCCCGCAAGCGAGTGACCAATAAGACAAAACCAACTCACTCAGTCATAGATTGATAACTTGACTTCAAAAATGCATTGCGACTGTGTGACTAAGACTGATTAATGACCTAGTCGCTCACTCTCATACCCAACTTGACTTGACAAGACATGACTGCGACTGCGTGATTAATACTCAAAATTGAGTTGTCGCTCACTCGCGCACTTAAAAGAACACTTTAAAAATAGCACGGGCATGCGACTAAATCTTAGAACATGGCAATTTGAACATTTTACCACAAAATCAACTTTGTGATATGAAACCACATGGATTTTGAATCAAAAGGCACGGGAAAATTTTCCAAAACATAGGAATTTGAAAATTTTGATATGCAGTGCTAACAAGTGGGATGCACTACATTTGTATATTGCAAACAATCTTGATTGGATGACGGTATGGATTCAAAAATCTCAAGAAAATGGTCTCACATTAACATGGGATGGTGTTGCATCATTGTTAAAAGAATCTCATCGTAATGGAGATCCCAATGTTATGCCAATGGTACTTGATCTAGCATATGGTTCAAGAGGTAGAAAGGTACATATAAATTTACTAACCATGACCCATAATTTAATATCAACTCACAGATCGATGCAAATAATCTTGACATGTTTGAATAATTGCAGTTCAAACACCACAAAGCTATGTACTACCATGGCCATAAATTTCACATAAAAAAGTTAGATGACATGAAGAAAAATTGTGATTGTGGGATAAGTGTAGTGTTCGAGGTCACTAATATTTCATCTAGAAATGGCATACATCCTCAACAATCTAAAAATTGATACTATGGAATTTTGGATGATATACTTGAGTGCGACTTTAATTCATTCAAATTAGTTCTATTTGTCGTCAAATGGTAAATACTATAGATAGGACTATTATTGAACATGATAGTGGATTTACAATGATTAATACAAGGTCATTTGAGCCAGTTGGAGATGAGCCTTATGTTCTTCCAAGCCAATGTGAGAAAGTGTTTTACTTTGGTGTTCCACATAAACCGGGTTGGTCATTTGTTGTTAGACATGATCCAAGAGGAAGGCCGATAAAGTGTAATGTGATGGAAGAAGAAGATACTAAAGAATCAGAAGATGAAGTAAATGATGATCATGAATGACTATTACACAATAAAAAAGAAGAAGAGGAAAATGATGATGATTCCGGTCTTGCTAACGACGATGGTGATGATGATGATGATGATGATCATGGTGATGAAGATGGAGTTGATCAAGGCGATGATGGTCATGATGAGGATGGTCATGATAATGGTGATGAAGATGATGATGATGATGGTGATGAAGATGGTGGTGGTGTTGGTCATGATGA
>MU226268.1:1008530-1024466 GCA_018584345.1 Thuja plicata | reverse complement strand
TGATCAGAGTTGCAATGGGGTGAGTATACACAATGATGTTACTACAAACCACTATGTTCATCCACATTTTTATTTACCATTAGAACTATTGACAAATAGTGTTCTTCCCTGATAGATTCAGGACATGAAGGGAATCCTTTGAATTGGGTTTTGAGCTTACATTCCCCTTCTTGATCATCACATAAATCTTTTAACAATAATACATCTCCGTTTTAACAATAATACATCTTTGTTTTAGAGACAAATGTAGACTGATCTGGATTTCTTGTGCATGAGTCTAGGATCGTTGTGCAGTTTTTGTGCAGCTATATCACACTTCCTCTCTATGCACTTGTGACATAGGTATTTCTTGTTATGCTAACCTTTTATGTAAATCATTAACCAATATAACAAATTATCCTTTTAAGGTTTAAGCAATATTGAAAAGAACCAAGTTTAGTTATGATTGGTACATGCATGGTAGAATTAGTGAAGACCAAAGCTTATGAAAATACATAAGGTATGATATGGATACAATACATGTTGAAGATTCCCATATATAGATATGGAAATTATAAATACTTACATATACTCAATTATTTATATATCTAAGTGTATCTGGATGCATCAGCTTCACTGGCTTGTAGAGTGATTTCTAGTGAACATTAGAGCTCCTATGTTTTAAAAAAATGTCTTCCATCCCCAAAATTACCCATTCAATCAATTTGATGCATAAATTTTACTCATTCTATTTCATAGGCCAACACTGGAAAGCTATTTGAGAACTAATACAAAAATAATATGATAAGGTCTTAAATCATGTTGGGGTTGCTGATGTGTTTGGACTGGTTATAGTTGCACTATTCTACACTGTGGGACATATCTCTGGTGCTCACATTAATCTTGCAATCAGTCTTGTCTTAACATATGTGGGAAAAATTTCTCTTTAGGAGGTGAATTAACCTAGCATAGAAAATACAAATAGGGTTTGATCTTTGAAAAAACAAATCTTCAAATGTAATATTTTGGATTCTAAATGACCTTTTACTATGTTTATTTATCTCACATCTTTGAAATATTTAGTTTCCCATTTATATTATATGTCAGATTGTGAGTGCCACAGCAGCTGCAGCTGCACTCAATATAATTATAACAAAAGTCTCCACTGATGTTGTTGTCAATGTTCCTCCTTGACATCCTATGGCATCGCCGGTTGTAGAAATCATTACCACATTCATACTCACCATTGTTATATTTGCAATAGTTATAGACCCTAAAGCATTAAGTGATTTAATCTACTACAATTATACAGATCTATACTACGTTTGATTGTATATATTTTAGTAACATCTTCTCACTATTAGAAAACATAGGAGAAAAAAATGGGGATGGGTGTGTGTTTATGGTATATTACTAGTAATTGTTAGACATCAAAGGAATTTTTAAACCAAAACAATTATGTTTGACCATTAAATTATATATTAACATTTAAGTTTTAGTTATTCATCATTTACTAGATGAAATTTTGCCACCATGGTATCTACGTAGCTAATGAGTGATGCTTTATTCTACAGTCGGGTGAAATGGTAGGGATTATTGTGGGTGGTGTAGCTTCCTGTAATGGTTTATTTTCAGGGTATGTGTTGAACTAATAAAGAAATGTTTACATTTATATTTTGGGTGGAGTGTATTTTGTTTGAATATTTAGTGACTACTAAATCAACAATGTGTGTTTTCAATACAGACCACTGTCGGGATGTTCCATGAACCTAGCTAGATTTGGTAATCTTAAATAGTGTAGAAGATTCCCTCCTCTAAGACATCAAAGCTTAACACAATAGATTTTAACGTTTTAGACAAAATGGTGATGAATTATTCTCAAGCAACCTGGTACATATGGATGTTTTATTTTCTTCTCTCACATTTCTAATATTTCCTTTCTAATTCCCATTACTTTGCACATTAATATTGATAATTGGATTTCGTTGTGTGTTTCCATTTTTTGAATTGACAAGGTTTTGCTAGTGGTGGTTGCAATTCTTCCCCTTGCTTATGGAGATGGTGTACTAGACATTGTGGGAATAGTTGTGGTAACAGGTACCGAATACACCATCCTTCCTGTCAAGGTTAATATAGTAAATGTAGATTTCTGAAGATAGCATACATTTTTATTATTTTAAAGAAAAATGATGCTTAATCGGTGAGTTCTAAATGATCAAGCATATGAAAAGAATGCAGCTTCAGTTAGCTTGTTCTATTAGAAGTTGTTTCAATATTCAATATGGTATTATGCAAAATCTTATTATTCCCTACTTATAAATAAAGTTTAGTGTAAGGACTGTAACATCAAATATGGTGTTATATTAACATGCTTTTTGTTAGCTTGTCTAAGAAAATTTAAAAAAAAAGGTTTAATAATTGTACATATAGTCATGTTTTACTAATTAGTTGATGTGACATTACAAGATATGGTGCTCTTTAAGTCTTCATTGATTATAAAAAATCATCATCACTAATAGCTTTAAAGTCATAAGTATTTGAATCTTTTTATATACATTAATAGTTGGTACATTTGTTCAGATAGTTGTTTTGGAATCCATTTCAAATTGGTAATAGGTTTTATACATTTTCTTGACTTTATACCATGTAAGTTACTCAAATCAAAATTAAACGATCTGTTATATATGGTTGAACAGTTCTAGCTGCTTTGTGTACTTTAAAAATATCTCATTCATGTATGTTGAATATTAATACCAAGGTTGCACGGGGGTGTTGTAGGCTGAATTTCATCACATTATTATTAAAGGATTTCATGCATTTGTCTCAGCCTTCTCATTTTTTTAATTGAGCTTATTTTGTATATGTAGAATTTTTCCAAACATACTGAAGAGGGTGTGAAAAGATTTGATCCCCATGAGAGTCACTAGGGCCAACTTGAAGAAATGAAAAAGAAGAGAGGAAGCTTGTCTATAGATCTATTAAATGAAAAACTGTATGTCTTCAGCAGAAATGGTTTAAAGTTAATTTGGTAAATTAAACTTATATCATAAGCTATGTACTCTGTACTAAATATTGTCCTTGCAAACATGTTGATACTGATGTGTGACTAATGTAGTTATGCTATAGGTGGTTATGATGGCTCAACACTTTTATCTAGTGTGGAGATGTTTGATCCTCGCACAGGTTTTGGGGTCGTGGTAAAATAACTTTTCATGATCAAACCACATGTCTTTCATAACTTTTCAATCTTAACATGCATCTAGGTAACAAAGTTTTATGAATTCTATCTGAGGGAAACCTTTTGTCACATTTTAACTCTTAACAAATAAATTCTTTAGATAAATGGATTTTGCTAAATTTTAGTTTTTGTGAGTGTAGGTTGAATTTTATCATGATGGCAGAGTTTGGAGGACCTTGTATTCAACAACTATTGGAAAGAAATCCTTCTTAGCTGTTGTTGTTTTATAAGGTTTGCCTCAATCCCAATAGGTTGCAGTTTTATTTTCTAGATGAGTAATTCACAGGGGGATTACAATAATAAATCATGTAACCAACATTAAATAATTTCATAATAAACCATTATACTAATAGTAAAGTAACATAACAAAATACACCACCATATATATTAATGCAAAGTAACACCTGAAGATAAATATCTAGACTAATCACCAACCAGGATGTCATTGATGATTACTCTAGATATTGTTAAATTTTTCCAACTGGCCCAAACAATTCTTGGTTGGTGGCAACTGCCAAAACATGAATTGCATCTTTGTGCAAAAATTTCTCAACAAGTTGCAATGTTGCAAAGTTGTCAAATTGATAACTTTTGCAACTTTTTTACATTTTCTATCAAATGCTAGATTCCTTGCCTAGATGTGATAAAAAATCATGTCAAATGATATTTTAAGACTATTTGGACATATTTAAGGCTAATCTACACCTTTGACCCAAGGTTTGACTCATTGACCAAGTTTTTCTCTCTTGGGCAACTTTGTGCACTTGCTTGGCACTTTTGGCAGCAATGATCTCCAAAATCTAAAAGATTAAGGCAACATTACACAAACTTTCAAAACATACAAAATAGACACTTAGGCTCTCAATAGCTCAGCCTTATTGCACCTAGTGAAATTTTTGGTTTTCACCCTTGACTCACTCTCAAGTCTAAAAAATTTGACTCTAACTCTAACTTTGCACACAAAGTCATGATGAAGGATCTGCGATATACACTCATGACTTTTTTTGCAGAGTCAGAGTCAGAGTTTGAAGACTCAGGAGTGAGTCAAGGGTGAAAACCAAAAATTCCACTAGGTGCAATAATTAGGGCTATTGAGAGCCTAAGTGTCTATTTTGTACATTTTGAAAGTCTGTGTAATGTTTCCTTAATCTTTTAGATTTTGGAGATCATTGATGCGAAAAGTGCCAAGCAAGTGCACAAAGTTGCCCAAGATAGAAAAACTTGGTCAATGAGTCAAACCTTGGCTCAAAGGTGTAGATTAGCCTCAAATATGTCCAAATAGTCTTAAAATATCATTTGACATGATTTTGTAACACATCTAGCCAAGGAAGCCAATATTTGATAGAAAATGTAAAAAAGTTGCAAAAGTTATCAATTTGACAACTTTGCAATTATCATTGCAACCTCTATCACAATTATAACTATAACTTCCTTTGCATATTAATGTCCTTCATGAGCTTTATGTTCATAATTAGTGTTGAGTGTCACATAATATGTTTCTTACTACAATTATTTAATCTTTTTCTGCTCATTCTTGATCCTCTTCATGAGAGTGTTACATCCTCTACTTTCTTTTATGGTTGTCACCAATGTTGGTTACAACTAATGAACACTTAATAACTATTTCTGAACAATATTTCTTCTATGACTACCATTGATAGTGAACATTGATTTCCTTAGAAATTCTAAAAATAGGGTATGAAACCCTTCAAGAACAATCACTTGTAACAACATATGAACTCTTCAAGAACACTCAATCCTTGTATTGAAATCCTTCTCTTCTTTGCAAGCATTATCATGACAATGTAAAACCTTTGCATTTGTATTATTGGTCACTATTTCATATATGGGATTTGTCATACATTTCCTCATTTTTACCAAGTGTGTTCTTTCTTATGTCTTTTACATATAATAGCAATGTTCTTCATAATGGTAACTAAGGCTCTTTGACCCTTATAACATCAATTGGTGTTATTCATTTAGTTACAGATCTTCACTATGTATTTGGAACAATTTTTTGATCTTTCATGAACTCACTATCCTTGATCTCCACACATCTTTGTTCTTTCAATCATTCACTATTTGTTTTTCATGTAACAATGTATTATTGATAAGTAGGGTCCTTTCATTGTTATCTACTTGATGTCTATCATTTATTGTGCGTGAGAGGATCTTCTAAATCACTGTTATCTTTTACATTATATTTTTCTCATTATAAATGTGATTTATTCATGTGCATGGACTGCTATAACTAGTAATCATACCATTGGACTATTATTATGCTCATTCTTTCACTAATCTTGCTTTTCATTCTCATGTCAACCATATGCCTTTATACCTTGCAAATCATCTCCCTCGAACGGGATATTAATAGCAATGTTTTGATACCTTGCAATATGTCCCTAGTACTTTTTTACACATTGTGTTCCTTCCTTTCATAACAACTTAACATATCCCTTTCCTCACTATTTTTAACATTTTTAATGACCTCCTTAGATTAATGTCTCTAATTCCTTGTTGTTACTGATGCATATTGTTTAGGATAGATACTATTTCTTTTGTTGTCTTGAAACCTTCCCTTCATTGCATTATCTCTATTTTAGGTGTCATAGCACTCTGTCATCAATCATTTGTTGTCCTTCATCCTTTGATTCAAATCATTTTTTCATTTTTATGTTGCATGATTAATAATTATTTTTATTGATCTTTTTCAGACAATTTTATAAAAGATGATGAAATAAAATATATCTTCTAGTGTATGGTGTTGATTCAAACATGAAACACTACCTTTCATTTGTTCATGCATCAAACTTTATTCAAAAACTACCCTTGTCCTCATCTGATTCGCTATCCTCAACTGTTTCTCATCTCCATCATACGTGTTGTCCCTGCATTAATCACTACTTTTCTTCTTTCCATATTGTTTTTTCTTTGTGAGAGAAATGTTTTTTTCATCAATGGCTACTGCAATCACATGAAGAGTGTTGCTCTTACTAATGAAACTCATTGTCTTTTTGATCAATCTGAATTCTATTCATCTTAAACTACTCCTTTATTTGAAACCCATTGCTATTTTTTTTCCCTTTGTTTTTTTACACAAGAAGATTTGCGTTGATCACTTCTTTTTCTTCCTCTTTTAAGTGTTGTTCTCTTCATAAATTTTCTATTCCTTTACACAAATTTGATGTTCGAAAAAAGAGAAGTGTTGTTCTATTCCTTTGGAATTTTGTTCCTTTACACAAATATATTGTTCCTTTGATAGATCTGAAGTTAAACTGTTGTTTAAAGCTCCCTTTTGACATATTTTCAACATTTTATCCAAAAACTTGTAGAATTTGCTATTCCTTTACACAAATCTGATGTTCAAAAATAGAGAAATGTTGTTCTATTCCTTTGGACTTTTGTTCCTTTACACAGATCTATTGTTCCTTTTATAGATATGAAGTTAAACTGTTGTTTAAAGCTCCCTTTTGACATATTTTCAACATTTTGTCCCAAAACTTGTAGACAAACACCCAGTAGACAAACTCCCAGGATGCTTTCAAGACCTAAGACTTATTATAAAGACATTTTTCCATAAGGATTAAAAAATGGGTAACAAGAACTTAAAAAGGAAAGAAAATATCTACAGATGCACAATTTGAAAAATATTTTCAAAAACCTAGTTGGTAAATAGTGCGATCAATTTCCCATGTAAATTTCCCTTTTCTTCATTGTGTATGCATGTTAACTCAAAGTTATTTGTTTTAGAATTCAGCATGTACATTGTGAGTTATAGACATTCTCAGGGCATTTTATATTTGCCTATATGGGAAACCACTTTCTTAAGAAGAACTTGGTTGATTGTCCTGTAGTAAACTTTCCTCAGGCATAGTGAAGAGAATATTTATATTGAAGTTATTTTAATCATGTTATGATAGAATAAATCTAGATAATGAGGCAACCAAAAAGGGACTTGAACATTTGGAAAGACAGATGAAGGTTGATTTTACTCACCTATATCAATCTCTCTTGATCATGTTATATTTGCAAGTCATTAAAATTTTGTTGCAATTTGGTTGTCGAAATTCATTTATAGGGTGCAGATCCAGATCTTCTAGAAGAAGATGAGGAAAATGAAAAAGATGATGCTGAAGCTGAGTAGGAGGAGAAAAAATATTAGCTTCTTTTCAATGCCATGGTGTAAGATAAATAGGGCTCTTGGATTGAATTCCATAATAATCTGTACATTATTCATTGTCAATTTGTGAGGAACAACTTAGATCTAAAAGGTAAGAGTTTTCCAACTTCTTTGGAATGCTCATGTTAATGTTGGCCATCATTGGCTATTGTACTAACAACACTTGACTCTTTTCTCAAGTTGTTGTATCTTTCAAGCTTTGAAATGAAAATTTACTTGATTTACGGTCTTATAAAAATTAATTATTCAAGCCCATTCTGATGTCACTATAGTTTAGCTCTTATGGGTGATAGGTAGTCATAGTTGATTGCAATTTGATAACTCTTGGAGACTCTTTTCTAATTCATATATATTTATTTTTATATGGTTGGGATCTATTCATAGATCTTCTACAATACATTTAAGCACAGGTTGGTTTGGTGTGGATATGCATTTACAAGCAATTATTTCATGTTCCATGACATATGACTCAATTCCAATAGTTGTCTGAGTTCTTGGAGGATCATTAAATAGACAATATGAAATGAGAGTTCGCAAAGGGGTATTTAATATTATATAAAAATAGTTAAATGCATCACTATGCATGAGGGATAGAGAGGTTAATGTTATTTTCTCAAGTATTTGGGTAAGACAATAGAAGGGTTTCTTCCATGGTGTTCCAAAGATGGGGATGGTGGGATGGTAGGGGATGCATTTTATCTTCTACAACATGTTTAAGCACACCTTGGTTTGGTGTGGATATGTATTACAAGTATTGGATTTATGTTCTATTACATATTACTCAATTTCTATGAATTAAGATTTTGATGAATTCCACAAACATGTGAGCAAAGAACATTTCATGTATTATAGGCTACATCAAATCTCAAGGTGATGGCTAGTCAGGATTCTCTTAGAGATGGAATAGCTTTCTTCATGGTTTGTAACTTTTTCAATCTCTAAAAATTTTGGATGTTGAATGATTGGTCTATTTTTGATGTTTTTCTCTGTTATATATCAACCTACATTGTATATTTTAAAATTGTCATCTAAATATATAATAATGAAAAGTAACACTTGAAGATAAATATCTAGACTAATCACTGACCAAGATGTCATTGGTGATTACTCTGTATATTTATCCTCAAGTGTTTTTTTTGCAACATTTCTTCTTGGTCAAACTTTTGACCATTTTGTGTCAAAATATTTCATCGTGGGTTTGGCATTCTGGTCGGATGTGCTAAGCATTTTGATGCATTTTGGTCAAAAACCTTAGACAGGCTGGTCTGCATATCAACCATTTTATGGCGGGATGTGCTAAGCATTTCGATGTAGTTTGGTCAAAACCACCAGGCAGGTTGCTCTACATATCAACCATTTTGTGTCAAAGTTTTTGCGTCATGGGTTTAGCATCCTAGTTGGACAGGCCAAACATTTTGATGACTTTTGGTCGAAACCACCATTTAGAACTGGCCAATTTCAATTGCCACTTTCAACCAATATTGGCATAGAACATTCGACCTTATCCACCATGTGTCAAAATTTTGACTATTAAAATAGCGACAAAGAAATATGTGGATCATTCGACCAATATTGGTAGAAACTTAGACCAATTTTTGGTTGGAAAAAGGTGCCAATTCTACTAGTGTGACCATAGTGAGCCATAAGATTCATAACCCATCCTAGATCACTAGGTCTTACAATTAGGACTTATTACAAGGCTTAGGATCTCTTGACCCCCCTTGGATCCTGGCCAATAAAAACTATATATGAAAATTCATGGAGGTCCTCTGGTAACCTCACCATCCACTTTGTCCTTGTCCTTGTCAGGGGGTCCTGCACCATACTCCAAGGGTGGATTGATCTCAAGTCCTATTGAGATAAGTTCTTCCAATGAGGTTTCATGCTTCTTCCTTTCTGCCTCATCCATCCACAATACCTCTTCTTTACGGTGTCCAACCCACTTTACAAGGTACTTGTAAGAATTTAATCTTTCCTTGGTGAAATATGTAATTAAAGGATAAACAAAGGTATCCTAATTTTTATTTTTCCTATATTCCAATTAGGAGGACATGTCACATATTTGTATTTCCTTTAATAAGGAAATTAGATATTCCTCCTTAAGATGATTCCTACACATGGCACACACTTAATGTGAATGTGGCACTCATAGGATATGGGATTTAAATGAAAACTCCTTCACTCATCTCTACTTAAGAGATGCTTCTCTCACACAAGGTTGGCTCTCACAAGTTGGTTCTCATGGAGTAGTTCTTCTCTCTTCTTCTCTCTTTTTCATTCTCATTCTTACAATGTTGTAATGAGCTTCTTTCTCCATCTCTCTCTTCTTCTTTGACTTCTTGCCTCATTAATTTTATAAGCACAAGAGGTTTTTCTTATTTTTCTCCCTTTCAAAAACATTGTCTTGGTGTTGTTCTTGAGCTTCCTGGTGATTGTTCTTGGATCATCTTTTCATTTATGGTAAACATTTTCATTTTTGCACTCTGTCTTGGATTCTTTCCTAAATCTAGTTTACTTTATTTATATTTTCTAACATGGTATCACAAAGTCCATACTATAACTTTCCCAAGGTCTTTTAGGTATGGGAAATGGTTGGTACAATCTAGCATTGGTTGAAGTACCTTTGGATTTCTGACATATAGTACATGTTTCCACAAACCTTCTGACATCTCCTTATATCTTGGGCTAATGATAATGTCTTCTTACG
The DNA here is from genome assembly GCA_018584345.1 of Thuja plicata. NCBI lineage: Eukaryota > Viridiplantae > Streptophyta > Pinopsida > Cupressales > Cupressaceae > Thuja > Thuja plicata. The sequence goes on along the minus strand of MU226268.1, from coordinate 1,014,362 downwards.
TGTTCTAGGGTCTTATCCAACCCAAAATGTCCACTCATGCTACCACAATGTTTCTCCTTCACAATGTTCTCTCTCATGGAACACCTAGGAATGCATAGTTGATGTCCTTTGAAAAACAAACCATCTTGGAGAAAATAATCAGAATAATCCGCATGATATGGCTCTAAAAAATCATAATTTGTTTTTGTATATTTCATGAAAATCTTCATCATTTGCATACATACCTTTCAAGGAGTCAATACCTACACTTTGCAACTTCACTTCTTGCACTATCATGGCTCTCCTACTCAAAGAATCAACCACTTTGTTAGCAACTCCTTTCTTATGCTTGATTGAAAAGGTATATTCTTGGATTGATTCAACCCATTTCATGTTCTTGTGGCTCAATTTCTCCTGGCTATTTAAGAAACTAAGTGCTTGGTTGTCAGTAAAAACAATAAACTCCTTTGCAAGGAGATAGTGTCTCCATTTCTTCAAAGATTGTACTAAAGCATACATCTCTAGATCATAAGAGGAGTACTTCCTATTAGCCTCATTCAACTTTTCACTAAAAAATGCAATGGGTCTCCCCTCTTGGCTTAAAATAGCCCCTATAGCCACATTAGATGCATCACATTGAATAGTAAAAATATTTTGAAAATATGGAAAATCCAGTATAGGATGCTTAGCTACCTTTTTTTTTAGAATTTGAAAATCCTCCTCAGCCCTATTGGTCCACACAAACTTTCATTTCCCCCCCTTTTATTGTATCCAAAATTGGTGCACAAATCTGATTGAATCCCCTAATGAACTTCCTATAAAAAGAAGCCAACCCATGAAAGCTTCTAACCTCTTTCATGGTTCTTGGAGAAGTCCAATTCAAGATTCTTTCCACCATTTCTGGGTCCATCTTTATGCTTCCACCTAAAATCACAAAACCAAGGTATACCAATTCTTCTTGCATGAAGACACATTTTTCCAAATTTATTAGGAGCTTTTCCTCTTGAAATCTCTTAAAGACCAAATTCAAATGCTTTAAATTTTCATCATTAGTCTTAGTGAAAATAAGGATGTCATCTAAATATACAATCAAAAAATTGCCAAGAAATGGTTTCAACACTTCATTCATGAGACTCATGAGTGTGCTAGGCCCGTTGGACAAACCAAAAGGTATCAGTCTTCATTCATAGAGCCCTTCATTAGTTTTAAAGGCTATTTTCCATTCATCTCCAACCCTTATTCTGATTTGTTGGTATCCACTCTTCAAGTCCACCTTTGAATAGTATCTTGCACCCCCTATATGGTCCAATAGGTCCTCAATCCTAGGCATAGGGAACCTATACCTAATAGTGATTCTATTAATCACTCTAGAATCAGTACATAACCTCCAAGTCCCCTATTTCTTAGGTGTTAATAGGGAAGGGACTGCACCAGGTCTCAAACTATTGGTTATCAAACCTTTCTCCAAAAGTTCATGGATTTTCTTGGATATCTCTTCATTTTGTTGGGGAGTTAGCTTATATGCTACTTTTTTGGGGAGTGTGTCTCTAGGGATTAGATCAATATTATGGATAATCTCTCTGATTGGGAGTAAGCTATTTGGTAACTCCTTGGTTAAAATTCCCTTATACATCTCTAGAAAATTTGCTACCTCCTTAGGACCTACTCTCTTAGGTTCCTCTTTCACCTTCAACACCTTTCCCTCTTCTTGTTTTGGAAACACTACCAATGCATAACAAGGAGTACCTTTATCCTTCAACAGTTTTAAAAATCCTTTCTCTCCTACAAACAAAAACTTGGAATATTTTTTCTCTTCACCATTATCAAGCATGGGTAGTAAAGTTACCTTCTTAACTTGGTGTTGGATGGAGTAGGTGTTCTTCCTTCCATCGTGGTGTGCCTCCAAGTCATACTGCCATGGTCTTCCTAAGAAAAAATGGTGTGCATCTATAGGTATGATGTCACAAAGTACTTTGTCCTTATACTTCCCAATCTAAAATTCTATCCACACTTGGTCTTCAATGACTATTTTATGCCCTTTAGTAATCCATGACACATTGTAGGGTGTGGGGTGCTTAATCCTTTTTAGTTTTAGCTTCTAAAATGCTTCAAGGGACACCAAATTATTGTTAGAATAGTCCCAAAGGATAACTGAGAGGGGGGGGTGAATCAGTTATCAATAACATTAATTATGTTTTCTTCTTTAACTTCATAATACAATAAAGTACATACACATTCATATAAAATAGTACACAACACACAATTTGATTACGGGGAAACCAAATGATAAAAAAAATGGTGGGAATTATCACCCACAATGAACTATACTTGTTTATAGTAATCCATGTTAGAAGATATTTCAACCCTATTAGGAATTGTAATTTACAATGTAATAAGTATAGTGACCTGGTTAAGGGTCTGACCCTGTTAGGAGTCTTTTACAAATAACCCTGTTAGGGGTGAGGACTCACTGTCCAAAAGCTCACTGCTTCAATGGTGAAGGCCACAATCTTCTATAGAATATATATGCACTATATCTGATGATGAATTGTAGAGTAGACCTGCTATCTTGATCAGTTCCAGTTTATTGTAATCTTTCACTTCTTCTTCACATAGATCCTTGATGAATGAAACACAACTGATATTCTGCTCTGTACATTTTTTGTCTCTTCTCTTATCATTCACACTTTGTATTTACAAAAAAAATACTATAAGTATCTTCTTTAAATTAGAAGGTCATGAAGACTCTTGGAAACATCTCAACAACATCTTTGTCAACTTCACTAAGCACGCAAACAATATTAAGTCTATGCAACACAAACTGAACAAATGCGACACTTCACTAATTCAGCTTCACCAAATCATCTCAAACAATATGATCCTGATGTTACATGATAAGCGTGTTTGACCAAAAATAGTTAACTCATAACTAATCATGAATATACACATGCATATCCTGAAGATAGGCGCAACTCAAGAAAAATGTTAAATACATCAGCTTTGAATAGATACTCTTCCAGAACTATAACTGCCAATAACAGAATTACACAACTTGACTGAAACATCATATCTGGATCTACGTGTATGAACATAACATACTAAACATGTCTACAACATGTATCTAACCATGCAAGGCTTGATATCATCATTTTGATAAGTACATACAGAATCACTACTGTGTATTATATGTTGTCATCAATGACAAACATACAATCAATCAACTGCACAGAAACAAATCTCCAATGATCTCCCCCTTTGACATTGATGGCAACATATGATATTAAAAACATCCTCCATTCATGGTGTCCTCTTTCTTTTACAATCTTCTCAATATCCTCATCAAAGATTTCTCTACACTGTTGCAGTTCCTCTAACTGTGTTTTGTTCCATTGATATATACTCCCCCAGAGTATATTCTCCCCCTTAGTACATACTCCCCCTTTGACATCAATGGAAAAGGGTGCCATAAACCATTAGGCACAGGTACTAATCCAGAAGTAGAGTAGTCAATGATTTATCAGTCACACAGGACTGATGTTCTTCCTATATTTTCTAATCAGACTTAGGAGAGGAAATTACTCCCAACTTCTCTCTGAGATACTCAAAATTATCTTTTGATAAAGGTTTTGTGAAAATATCTACCAACTGTTCTTTGGTTCTCACATAGTCCAATTTCACTTCTTTGTCTGCAACCTTTTCTCTTAGAAAATGGTACTTGATCTCTATGTGTTTTGTTTTTGTGTGCATCATAGGGTTCTTAGACATGTTAATAGTGCTAGTGTTATCACAATCAATAACAATAGGATAATCAACCTTAATACCAAAGTCTTTGACCATCTTCTTGATCCAAACCATGGTTGAACAATTTAGTGCTATTGTAACATATTCAGCTTCTGCTGTTGACTAAAAAATATAGTTCTGCTTCTTGCTTATCCAAGAAACCAACCTATCTCCAAGAAATACTATTCCTCCTGAAGTACCCTTCCTATCATCAATACAACATGCCCAATCTACATCTGTATACACATGAATTTGTACATTCTCTGATTTAGGATACCATATACCATAGTCTATAGTTCCCTTTAGATATCTGAATATCCTCTTGATTTCCATTAGGTGATTCTTCTTGGGTTCAACTGCAAATCTTCCAACAATACCAATTACATTAGATATGTCAGGTCTAGATTGAGTTAGATAAATGAGTTTTCCAATCATAGATTTGTACAATGTTTTATCAACTGTTGTGGAATCATAAAATTTTTAAATCTTGCTTCTTGTTATCATAGGAGTTCATACTGGCTTACAGTCTTCCATCTTAAAGGTCTTCAATGTTTCCTTCACATATTTTATCTGATTAATGAATATACCTTTATCTGTCTGTTTTACATTTAGTCCCAAAAATTATTTTATAGGACCAATCATGCTCATTTCAAATTCATTCTGCATTTATTTTGCAAATGTTGTACTAATCTTGTCATTACCTCCAAAGATAATGTCATAAACAAATATGGAAACTAGTAATAATCCATTAGGTGTCTCTCTTGTGAATAGGTTACAATCTGCTACAGCTTTCTTGAATCCAATCTTGGTAAGATAACCATCAAGTCTCTCATACCAAGCTCTTGGGGCTTATTTAAGACCATAGAGTGCTTTCTTCAATCTGCATACCATGTCTGGTTTATCTGAAATATTAAATCCTTCAGGTTGTTCTATGTAGACTTCTTCCTTCAAGTCACCATTCAAAAAATCTGACTTTACATCCATTTGATAAACTTTAAAGTCTTTGAATGTTGCATAGGCCAAGAACAACTTAATGGCTTCCAGTCTGCTCATAGGGGAAAATGTATCAGTGTAGGCTATTCCTTCTCTCTGCACATATCCTTTACATACCAATCTTGCTTTGTTTCTTACTACTGTACCATCTTCATTCATCTTGTTTCTGAATACCCACTTTGTTCCAATCACATTTTTGTCACTGGGCCTAGGGACCAATTCCCATGTATCATTTTTAGTTATCTGATCTAATTCTTCTTTCATTGCATTCTTCCAATCAGAATCATTACAAGCATCTTCAACACTTAAAGGTTCAATCTGTGAAAGTAAACATACCTCTTCATCCATTGTTAGACTTTCTTCTTTTGATCTAGTCAAAACACTACTTCTCTGATCTCCAATGATATCATATTTAGAGTGGTATCTAGATGTGAATTTAGAAACCTTAGGTGTGACTACTTCTTCTGTAATTTGTGATTCTTCTCTGCTTAATTCAGGGTTATTGCATGAGACATCAATGCAATCAAACATTTCTTCAATAATAGTATCTTTTTTTCTAGGCTTGGGTTCATCTTCAATCATAGGTACATATTCATAGTAACTCTCTTGAACCATAAACTTCTCATCAATTTTTACATGAGTACTTTCAATTATCTTTTTCAATCTCAAATTGAAACATCTATATGCTTTTCTTTTTGTAGAGTAACCAAGGAAAATACCCTCATCACTTCTATCATCAAACTTACCAACACCGTCATCTCTGTTGATGTAGCATTTGCTGCCAAAAATTATAAAATACTTTATTGTAGGTACATTACCAAACCAAAGTTCATTGGGTGTCTTATCTACGCCTAGCCTCAATTGAGTTCTGTTGATAGTATAGACTGTTGTATTTACTGCATCTCTCCAATATGTGTGCACAATTTTTCCTTCAATCATCATAGTGCACGCTGTATCAAGTATAATCATGTTCCTCCTTTCTACAATCCCATTCTGTTGAGGGGTTCTAGGAGCACTCAACTGTCTTTTTATTCCATGTTCTTCACAGTAATCATAAAACTGATCAGAGGTGAACTCTCC
>MU226268.1:989884-1008480 GCA_018584345.1 Thuja plicata | reverse complement strand
TGTTCTTCACAGTAATCATAAAACTGATCAGAGGTGAACTCTCCTCCTCTATCTGATCTCAGACATTTCAGTTTTAATCCAGATTCATTCTCAACCTTAGCTTTGAATATTTTGAACTTCTCAAAGGATTCACATTTCTCTTTTAATAACACAACCCACATCATCCTTGAAAAATCATCAACAAACAAAATGAAATACCTTTCTCCATAGTATGATCTTGTTTGGGTAGGACCGCATAAATTTGTATGCGCTAGGTCCAATTTTTTTTTAGCTGAGTTCTTCTTGCTTCTGAAAGAACTCCTTACATGCTTTCCCATAACACATTCCCTACACATTGTGTCAATAGGTCTTGCAATACTTGGAAGGTCTCTGACTGCCTTGACATTACTTATCTTTACTATGTTATCAAAATTGATATGACTGAGTCTCTTGTGCCATAACCAACTGTCGTCCACTTTTGCAACAAAACAACTTACATCTGAATTGAGCTGAAAAACATTACCTTTCATTTTAGAGCCTGATGCAATCATGTCTCCATCCTTGTTGTTAACGATGCACTTGTTGTCTTTGAACTCCAAATGATAACCTTTGTCAAGTAGCTGTCCAACACTTAGCAAGTTATGATGTAATCCATCAACATACAAAACATCATCTATTTTGTTCTTTCCATCCAAAGTGATATAACCTCTGTCTATGATAGGTTTAGTAGTGTTATCTCCAAATCTAACCATACCACCTTTGTATTTGTCTAAATGAACAAATCTATCTTTATCACCTGTCATATGGTGAGAGCATCCACTGTCAATGATCCAATTAGTTCTGATGTCTGTTTTGGAAATTAGGGCTAACTTTTGTTCTTCCTTTTCATCTCCAATGTCCATTTCCTTGAGAAAATTTTCCATGTCTCTAAGGGAAACAAATCCAATTTCATCCTCTCTCGAATCTTCATCAGTTACAGATTCTTCAGCATGGTAACATTCCTTCTTATATTTAGGTTTGTAATCAGATCTGAACTTCTTGACTCTTGTGGGACACTTATATGCAAAGTGACCAATCTTGTTGCATGAAAAACATTTGAATGGAAGTTGTCCTTCATATTTTCCTTTTCCTTTCTTTTCTCTTTTAGCAATCATAGCAATGATATCTTCTAGTTCTTCATCAACTTCTTCTTTCTCATTATGGCTAGAGATGTGTAATGATTTCTTACCATGGACTGAGGCTTTGAAAGTCATTTCACTTTTAGGTTCAGTCTTCAATCTTGATATCTCAAATGCAGATATTTTACTGATCAAAGTCTCTCTCTTGAAGTCTTGTGAGAATTGCATGGTTTCCTCTAGAATACTTATCTTTTTTTCATAGTTTGATGTTAAGGTATTTAACAACTTGTCCTTTATATCTTCTTCTGATATTTCTCCACCATTGTTTCTGATTCCAGAGACTACTTCATTTATCCTTTGATTGTAAGCTCTAATGTTCTCTTTAGGTAACATCTCAAGACTATTGTATTTCATTTTCCATGTATTCGTATGTGCATTCTTTGAATATCTCCTTCAAACATATCTTCTAAATAATTCCATATGGTGTATGCTCTATCAATTTTCTTGATCTCAGAAAATTCACTGTCAGATAGGGCACTGATTAGGGCTTCTTTAGCGATTGCATTATTGGTAAATGTATCCTTTTGTCCACTAGTAGTATCATCCTTTGCAAGGTTTTTCAGAGATGGAATAACAACTTCTTGTGTAGCTATCTCAAAGATCTCAAATCTAACACACTGTAGATGTTTTATCATTTTGTTTTTCCAATCCAAATAATTTTCTCCATCAAACTTAGGGCTCTCTTTTCTGAAGTAAGACATCTGATCTACCTTAAGCTGTTAGGCTTCTTCTCCAAGGCACTTGGCTCTGATACCAATTGTTAGAATAGTCCCAAAGGATAACTGAGAGTGGGGGGCAGGGTGAATCAGTTATCAGTAACTTTAATTATTTTTTCTTCTTTAACTTCATAATACAATAAAGTAAATGCACATTCAGATAACATAGTACACAAAACACAATTTGATTATGGGGAAACCAAATGGTAAAAACACCTGTGGGAATTAGCACCCACAATGAACTATACTTGTTTTTAGTAATCCCTTTTAGAAGATATTTCAACCCTGTTAGGAGTTGTACTTTACAATGCAATAAGTATAGTGACCTGGTTAAGGGTCTGACCCTTTTAGGAGTCTTTTACAAATAACCCTGTTAGGGGTGAGGACTCACTATCCAAAAGCTCACTGCTTCAATGGTGAAGGCTACAACCTTCTATAGAATAGATATGCACTATAGTTGATGATGAACTATAGAGTAGACCTGTTGTCTTGATTAGTTCCAGTGTATTGTAATCTTTCACTTCTTCTTCACATAGATCCTTGATGAATAAAACACAACTGATATTCTACTTTGTACATTTTCTGTCTCTTCTCTTATCATTCACACTTTGTGTTTACAAACAAACTACTATAAGTATCTTCTTTAAAGTAGAAGGTCATGAAGACTCTTGCAAACACTTCAACAAGATCTTTGTTGGCTTCACTAAGCACACAAACAATATTAAGTACGTGCAACACAAACTGAATAGATGCGATGCTTCACTAAGTCAGCTTCACCAAATCATCTCAAACAATATGATCCTGATGTTACATGATAGGCGCAGTTAAACAAACATAGTTAACTCATAACTAATCATGAATATACACATGCATATCCTAAAGATAGGAACAACTCAAGAAACACATTAAATACATCAGCTCTGAACAGATACTCTTCCATAAGTGTAATTGCCAATAACAGAATTACACAACTTGACTGAAACATCATATATGGATCTGCGTGTATGCACATAACATACTAAACATGTCTATAATATGTATCTAATCACACAAGGCTTGATATCATCATTCTGATAAGTACATACAGAATCACTACTGTGTATTATATGTTGTCATCAATGACAAACATACAATCAATCAACTACACAGAAACAAATCTCCAACAATTATCAGTAGAACTAGAATCAATAACCACTCTACATACCTTATTTCTCACTTTACATGTAGTTCTAAAAATTGTCTTTCTTTGGGGTGGCTCTGGTGCACTAGGTTCTTTGATCAAAGTCCTTCTCATCATGAGTGACTCTCCTTGTTCAGGTGCTACAAAGGATTCATGTGAGTGCACACTTTGGGATTCTTCATCTCTCACCAAATTTTTCCTCCTTTCACCTTGTTTCTTCCCTTTTTGGGACACTTTGATGCTAAGTAACTAGGTTGATGACATCTAAAGCACTTGATGGTATCCATGCCTCTTCCCTCAAATATTCCTCTAGAGTTTGAAATCCTTCCCCTAAATGAACCCCTAGAGCTACCTTCTCCTTGGTTATGTTCATGTTTTTATCCTCCAAAGTCCTTGGGACCTTGTCCTCTTCCACTAGACACGCCTCTACATCTACTTCCAAAATCTCTTTGTCCTCTCCCTCTACCACCTTGATCTTGTTTCCTCTTGAGTTTCTCCTCAACTTTCAATGCTAATTGATATAATTTCTATACTATGGTAGGGTTACTAAAAGTGAGTTCATCTTTTATTGTAACTCTCAATCCTTACATGTATCTTGCAAGTTTCACACATTCACGCTCTGCCAACTTGGATTTCATGACAAGCCTTTGAAACTCTTCAGTGTAACTCGAGGCATTTGATTCTTTCTGCCTCAAAATCATCCTCATCTTATGAAGTTTAACTTCATAATCTTCAAGGATGTATGCTTCTCTGAGAAAGGCTACGATCCTCTTCCAAGTAGTTATTTGTCTCTTACCATTCTTCACCCTTTCATCTTGAGTGAAATTCCACCATGTGAGTGTGAATCCTTTTAACTTTGACTTGGAAATATTTACCCTTGGATTCTAAGGGATATCCTCATAGTCAAAGAAACTTGTGAGAGCATCAACCATTGCATCAGGTTCCATCTTCCCACTATACATGAGTAGATCTACTTTGGCATCCATTGTCCTTCTTTCCATGGACTTCAAGGTCTTCAAGAGTAGTCTCTAATCTATAGGAACCTCTTCCTCTTCCTTCTCAAGGGGCTCTTCTTCACTCCCTTCCTCATTTCCATTAGAGTCTCCACCACCCTTCCTATAAACCTTCCCTTTGAGTCTTTCCACTTCTTTTCTCAAATCTTTGTTTTGTGTCATCTATTCTCTCAAAATCCTTGCAAGCTCTACATTGGTGATCCTTGATGGGATCTTCGAGTCTCCTTCATCTGCAAACATGGTTCTCAATACTTTTCCTAAGGATCTAACCTGTCTTTGGTACCACTTGACCTAGAGATTTGTGTTAGAAATAACTGAGAGGGGGGCGGGGTGAATCAGTGGCCTCAAAAATATTCCAATAAATCAACCCAAAAACTTAGTACCACAATATTAAGCCTCTAGTTATATTTAGTCCTACAAGACGTATTCCTTCAAATATACTTATCAAATAACTACTTCTCAGAGTGCTCTTTTAAACCTTATTCTTAGTGTTTACCAAATAGCAGTCTTTCATTTACCAAAAAATAGTAAATTGCATAGTGTACACCTGTAATATAAGAAATATTACATTTAAATATGGATGGGGTATGTAATAGATGTATTTGAAATGTAGGGGTAAATGAGATGCTCTCCTTTATCCTTAAATATACAAATGAAGGATCCAAGTTGATTAACCCCAAAGGAAGGATCAATGCATAAATGAATCAACCATTTGGAAATAAGAGCAAAGAGGGAGATCTTAAATACCCATTTATAGATTTGAATATGTGATAGGTTTAGATAGATTAAGAACTTTAATTGAAATGGATAGGAGAAAAGTAGTAACCTTGAAATATTGCAGATCTAAAGAAATATATTTTTGGGGGTCTCACTCAGTTTCTGGAAAATTAGAGACCAGATCTGGAATAGAAATGCAGAGATGAACAAAACCTAGAAATCATTTTCTATTCTGAAATAGTTCCAATTTTGACCCTCAAGTCAATGTCACCATTGACCCAGAATTTATGATTCTGACCTAGGGAAAAATTGACCTACAAAGTCTCAGACAAAAAATTTGTTTCTGGATCCTGAAAGTTTGCTGAAAAGGGTAACCGAATCTACACTCTAATATGTTGTTCCAAACCTATACCTGCAACAAAAATGGATTTGTTTGTTGGGGGAGAGGGGTTTGCCTTAGTCAAACCCCAATTTAGGAATTAACCTTGAAATCAATAACTAAAATAAAAAATGCTAGAAATTAGTAGAAGTATATTTAATAATGAAGCTTGAAAGGCTTGAAAGCTTGAGTCCTTGATCTTCAATGGAGAACTTGAATTATTGAGAGGAAGACTTGAACTTTTTTCTTGATGATAGTTTTTACTTGATATGACTTAGCTTGGCTTCTTATTCCTTTTTTTTCTTAGAGATCACTTCTTGTTTTTGATCATGCTTAGAGAAAAATGAGAGGAGAAATCCTCCTTATATATGAATCTAGGGCACAATCTTCTAAAGAGGCCCACATAGGAGAATTATATTCCAATTAGACCTATATCCCTAGAAGAGGAACTATATTAAATATAATTTAAGAATCGTCACTTCGGAACCCAAAATAGCCAAGCCAAAAGTGGGAAATGAACTTTTGATGACCTTCGACAGCTAACAGACTTCCAAACTGAAAAGGGGGACCTAGGTCAAGGTTGAAGTTGACCTTGAACCAGGGAGTTAGAACCCCTAGATAATGTGCTAGATGGGAGGGATGGTGCCCGAAGAGGCCCAATCAGGGTCCTAAATAGGCATAGAAGTAGGAGAAAGTGCATAAATGAGGGGAAAATATGATGGTGGTCAAAAACACCCCCTAAGGAGGGCTAAACATTCTTAACATGGAAGTGCTTCTATTTTAAGATGATACATTAAGCCCCCACTTTAGCGGGAGTATGGAAATCAAACATACTCATGGTAAAGTTAGAAGAAAGACTTTGGTGGATCGCAATGAGGTAGAATATCACTTAGTCAAGGACATGAGCCCCTAGACCATGGATTCTAACTCAACATACATGCACAAAGATGTGAAAGTAAAGAGAAATTAATCATAGAAAACATACATGATTACATAAGCAAGATAAGAGAAACACTATAGATAACATAGCTTGATGATCTAATCCTACTAGCATGAAAGCGAAAGAGAGAAAAGAGATAGTGATGACCTCACCTAGTAAGATGCCCACCTTACCATGAATCACCAAGGAGGGAGAGCCAAATAGGTTCACCCATAAACTGTGCTTTGTATTTGTAATGCATCATCTGACGGATTTTGATATATCCATAGATCCATATTCTTGTATCACTATGGAAAAATGCATGTATTTTTAGGATTTAGCAACTTATGTGTGTTACCTTCCAAGGATTTAGCATATTGTAAAATTTGCATCTCTTCAGGATTTAGCAGCTTATGTGCGTTACCTTATGAGGATTTAGCAAAAATAAAAATAAAAATGCGTGTCTCTTCAGGATTTAGCAACTTATGTGCATTACCTTCTGAGGATTTAGCATGTTGTAAAATGTAAACTAATGTAAAATATAGTATAAGGAAAACCTTATATATGCCCCCCTCCTTATCCTGACTACCCACTAGGAAGGATAAGGAAGAGAAAAGAGGATACCTACTTCACAAGGTAAGGAGATAGCAAGCTTAACAACAATATATACTATATCCTTAGCAAAGAGTATTGACCCTTACCTCTAAGAACATAGATAATCATGAAATGGATATGTCACAAATAGAAAAAGGATCCTCAAAGAGGAAGAGATCTTATTGTATATGTTAAATGTGGCTTTCTTATTTAACCATACACTTCAACATAGTCATTATTCATCAGACACACACATAAATGAATATGATTTATTCATCCTGCATGCTTGTATCATTTGACTTGTTACCTCCTATCTAGACGGGGTTTTGAATGACTCTAAGAATGAGAGTCTCACAACCTAGACCAGTCTAAGAACGAAGGATTTTTCTCCATGAATGCAATGCAAGATTGATCTAAGAATGAAAGATGCAAGATTAATCTAAGCTATAAATGAGACTAAACTATGACATGATTTGAAAGAGATTAATCTAAGAAAATGAAACTAATCTCTTGCAAATGAGAGCTTAATAGAAATGAGATTATGAACTATAAAATGCAACAACAATTCGTTATTCTCACAATGCCTTTTTGAATGAGAAATGGGAGTTCTTTTATAGGCTGAGAGTCTGCTCAGAATAGAAAGTTTCCTTTGAAAATAAAACAGATAACTCATTAAAAAGCCAATTCAGATTAGCAAGTTTTCTTTAAAAGAAAACAGTGAACTATTTTCTTTTTTATTTTAACTGTTTTCTTTCTTTTTTAAAGCACAGTTAATTCAAAGTTTCTATTTTTGAACTGGAGAGAAGATTTTTGAGAGAATATTTAATTAAATAAATAGAATATGACCTCATAAATGTATTTTCTCATTTATTTGAATAATTAAATTCAATTATTGAAATGAGGATATCTATATAATAATTAAATATTATTTAATTCCTTTTTTTAATGTGTTTTAGCTAAAAGGGATGAATTTAATTTAATTAAAGTGCTAGGAATTTATAATTAAATTAATTCAATCATAGGATTTATTTAGCTAATTGATATTTTAGGAATTAAATACAATGTTATGATTAATGCAGATTTAGGATTTTTTGCATTTGACACTTAGGTCGAGTAGAGTCAGTCAAAACTCAGAATTGCCTAGTACAATAGGACTTTGATGATTCAGAAGAATGACAAATACAACAAAATTGGTTAGGGTTGCAAGATTCCAATTTTGGGGTGTTACACTTATCATCAAGACACCCACCATAGAGGAGTGCTTAGGATAAAATGTAATCTTCCAAAGAAAAGAGGGACCAAAGATTCAATCATCAAGCCCCCTGCAATGAAGAGGAAGAGGAATCTCGGAATGAAGGAATCAAACTCTAACCCAAAGAAAGGGCAAGAGTTTATAAGAAATTTAATTTGCAAAATAAATAAGAGGTGATGACCTAGGACAATCACCTCTCATATAAGAGGGTATTCATAGCCCAAAACATAAATCTTTATAAGGAAATAATGTTGCAGAATAAACAAATGCCACTAAGCTAAGGAAAGTAGATCCTTAGATAGAGGAAGAAGGAAAATACCTTGCCCCCAGGGATAAAAGCAAGGGATATATCAAATTATATCAAGAGATGTTGTAGCAAAGAGATATCTTTACAAAACAAATGTCCTAGAAAAGATATCATGAATGATTATGAATGGAAGAAGTATGTACTATAATAGAAAATTATAAGAATAGAATGTAGAAAGAATAACCAATTAAACTAAAAATAAATACATGCTAAGAGCATAATGGATCCTAGAATACTAGAAGGAAATACCTCTTCCCCCCCAGTTAAGAGACAAGAGGAGAAAAATAAAATAAAATCTAATTTATAGAAGAACGAGGGGAATTCCCTATATCAAAATTATGAAGAAATTGTAATACCACCCGAGAATGAGATATAATTCCTAAAGCAGCTCTTTCTCTAACATATAAGTTGAAATGCACACAATCAAAAAGTAAATGTGTATTACTGTAGTGGAAAGGACATTTATATTTAGAGAGAGCATTTTTCGGCATGGGTTTAAAGATTTCTTTCTTAGAATTCATTAATTGGACATATACTTTTTTAGCCACATCTTGAGGAGTATCAGGGTGATCTAAAGAAGGTGTTGGAAGAAGAACATGAAGAGGAGGATGATGGTTAAGATCAACCACTTTGATTGGAGGAGGTGGGAAGCCTATATCATGCATGTCTTGTTTAGGGGATGAATGAATCAGGTTTTTAATGCCTTGTTCATTGATACCAAGCCCTAAACCCTTATAGCCTTGTTTATCCACCATAGTATATATGATAGTGTACATATATTGCAAATATTCTATGGGAGGTGATTGATTATGGTGCTCATGAGAAAATTTTGTGTATGGTGTAATGATAGGTTGAGAAGATTTTTTTTTTTTTTTTCCTTTAATATCATCATGAATCAGATAAGAAGGAGAAGGTAAATGAAAGAATTCTTGAATATCGACATCATGAACCTTAGTTTGAACCCCATCATAAGTGTGAGAAGAACTAGGGATTGAAGATGGAGAAATAGAAATAGGAATATTAGAAATTGGATTAGGCTTGATAAGATTAGGATTAAGAATATTTGGAACTATATTAGGAATGATAGGATTAGGATTAGGAAGATTCGTAAATGGGGTATCATCTACCCAATTCTTCACATAATCCAAAAGAGTAAAAAGTCCACTACACAAATCCTTGATGAAAGCTTTGAAAGTAGGAAGACTAGTATTAGTTAATCTCAAGATAGCATAAGCAAGTGAAATATGAAGATTAAAAAACTTGATGAAATGGATGATACTTTCATAAACATCATAAGTAGTATAAAGAGATGCTAAAAGGAGCATAATGAAAAAAACAGCCATACCCCAAAGCATCTTAAATATCTTCATAGTGAATGAAATGCAAGGAATGTTTTTTATATTTTTATGAGTATGTAGATTTTTTTGTATTTTAAAATGCAAGAGCATAAAAGAAAACTAATTTAGTATGCAAGCAAGATCTAGCATAAAAGATGTAAATCTAACATCAAAAAGAAAGAGTCGTCTATCGCAAGTTCACCAAAATGTAACATAAGAAATATTATATTTAAATATGGATGGGGTATGTAATAGATGTATTTGAAATGTAGGGGGTAAATGAGATTCTCTCCTTTATCCTTAAATATACAAATGAAGGATCCAAGTTGATTAACCCCAAAGGAAGGATCAATGCATAAATGAATCAATCATTTGGAAATAAGAGCAAAGAGGGAGATCTTAAATACCCATTTATAGATTTGAATATGTGATAGGTTTAGATAGATTAAGAAATTTAATTGATATGGATAGAAGAAAAGTACTAACCTTAAAAAATTACAGATCTGAAGAACGCTGTTTTTGGGGGTCTGCACTCAGTTTCTGGAAAATCTGAGACCGTATCTAGAATAGAAACACATAGATGAACAAAACCTAGAAATATTTTTCTATTTTGACACAGTTCCTATTTTGACCCTCAAGTCAATGTCACCATTGACCCAGAATTTATGATTCTGGCCTAGGGAAGAATAGACCTAAAAAGTCTCAGACTAAAAATCTATTTCTGGATCTCAAAAGTTTTCCGAAAAGGGTATTTGAATCTGCACTCTGACCTGCTATTATGAACCTGTAGCTGCAATAAAAATGAATTTGTTTTTTGGGGGGGAGGGGTTTGCCTTAGTCAAACCCCGATTAAGGAATTAACCTTGAAATCAATAATTGAAATAAAAATTGCTAGAAAGTAGTATAAGTAGATCTAATAATGAAGCTATGATATTAAATAGATATGCAATTGTATTTAGAATGTAAACAAGTATGTAAATATGAAAGCTTGGAATCAATATTAGAAACCATAAACCTCTATGATTGTATGCTTGGATTCCACCTTGAAGAGAGAATGAATGATTTTTGAGGATGTACAAAGGATCTTGAAGGTAGATCACACCACCATGATGGATAGATTTAGGGCTTGAATGATGAATCTTGAATGCTTGAACAAAATCCCTTCAAAGGCTTGAAAGCTTGAATCCTTGATCTTCAATGGATAACTTGAATGCTTGAGAGGAAGACTTGAACTTTTTTCTTGATGATAGTTTGTACTTGATTTGACTTAGCTTGGCTTCTTATTCATTTTTGTGCTTAGATCTCACTTATTTTTTTTTATCATGCTTCGAGAAAAATGAGAGGAGAAAGCCTCCTTATATATGAATCCCACGCCTCCATCTATCAATACACGTCTAACATGGGATTTGTGAATTAGAACTTCAATATGAAGAGGTTGATTATGTGGATGTGTCAATAACTTATCATCTTCTTCTAAAAAAGAGAGGTAATGTGGCACTGAGATGTGATTAATGATTTCTTGGAATTTGTCTACATCAATGTCCTTTGGCACATTTGCTGCATGCAGGGCTTGTTCAAGAATTTCCCTATGTACTAAGGAGATTTTAAGTAAATCAAAAATGGAAATTTGAGCAGAGGTTCATTGCAATTGATCCACCAATTTATACTTCACTACAAGAATAGTAATTATTTGTCTTATTTCCACTGGTTTGGGAATAGTGACAATGGGTACCTTGGAATTTATTGTTGGTTTTGATGAGGAATTAGGTCCTTTGATCGTGACTTGTGCTTGACTTTGGGTTACCCCATTTAATTGGGAAAATGTGTCTTGAACACCTTTGATAGTGACCACATTAATTGATTCAATTTTAATGTCTAGCATGTTGATTACATTATCATTATTAGAGTAGGCATAATTTACTTCATTTCCTTTTCCTTTAGACACTTCCCCTTTCTCATAATTAGGGAATGGTTTGTTAAATGTTGTATGGTCTTCATTAGTGGTGTGCCCCTCCACTTTGACCTTACCTCCTTTAATAATGTCTTGTGTAACTTGTTTGAGTTTAACATAGTTATTAGTCTTATGTCTTTTGTTCTTGTGAAAGACACAATAATAATTATCATCCCACCATCCTGGTTTGACTTCTGGTTCCCATGTTTTTGAATCCGGGATCATGAGAACTTTGTTGTCCAAGAGTGTTTTTAAAATGGTCTCAAGAGGTTCTCCCAAAGGAGTGAATGTTCCTTGAGGTTTGGAAGTCCATGGTCGACCCTTGTTTTTCTCATTGTTTGCTTTAGGTATGGAGGTCGTTACCTTGGCATCTTTACTTGCTTGCATGCTATTCGTTAGATTGAACACTGCTGGTTTAGGGTTAACATAAGATACATCTACCACTCCATTGTTAACAAAATTCTTGTTTTTTTTACACCATTTAGGTTTTTTGTTGGAGTTGGTAGATTTTTTTTCACTTTGGAGAGTGATTTCTCCCTTTTTAACCATGGCTTCTTCAATACGGATGGCATTTTTTATCATCCTGTCAAAGCTAGGGGAGTCTTGCATTTGCAATGCGTAGTTCAACTCAGGTATCAAGTTATTAACAAAGATTTCTATCTTTTATGATTCGGGAATAGCCCTTGAATACCTTGCAAAGATTTTCCTCCACCTTTGTAGAAAGTGTGTAAAGGATTCACTGGTTCTTTGCTTTGTGTTACATAAATCCATCATGGTTACATCGTGTTGTATATTGTAGGAGTAATTTTGGATAAACTGTTGAATTAACTCCTCAAAATTTTTTACCTTAGGTGTGAGCTTTGAGAACCACTCCATAGCATTTCCTCCTAGCCTTCCTGGAAATAGCCTCATTAGGTATGTACGTTCATGCATGTAGATGCTTAGAGCACAAAACTCTCTTACATGGTCATGTGGGTCAGTCTCTCCCGTATATTTTTCATATTTTGGCCTTTCCCTGTTGGGAGGAAATGGAACCATATTAATACTCTTGTCGAAAGGAAATGGATAAATGGAGTCCAAAGAGTATTTTGTCTTGGGTTTAGCCTTCTCTTGTTTGAGATTTGCAAGTTCAGTTTGTATCAAGGTTAGTTGTTTGGTGAGAATAGAGATAGGAGTTGACACCTCCTTTTCCTTTATTTGTTCAACATCATAATCTTTAGGTAATTTTACTTTGATGGATGCTAGATGGAGAAAGTATTTATCTTTATCTTCACCAATTATCTTTTCTAATGTTTTTTGGAATTTTTTACTCTGTTTGAGTTTATTGTATTCTTCTTCAGTAATGTCTTCTTCACTATCTGAATAACACAAAGGATGGTCACTATTTTTTTTCTTCTTCACCATCACTATCCTCGTGTTTTTGGTTTTCGTCATTTTTGTATTCTTCAAAAGCTTTAATCCATTCATGAGTGGGTCTTTCCATTTCTGGTGAGTCTAAGTCAAGCAAGGAACTGTGAGATGTTTCTCCTTGTTGAAAGTGTAGTGATCTTAGAGGTACTTCCAATTCTTTAGAAGTGTACTTGTTGCATCTTGTGTTAACTATGAAGTTGTGTCTCAACTTTGTCAAAGCTTCCCGATAGTGTCAAGTAGAGTCTCAAATCGTTCAAGTGAGTGTGTCTAGGTAGAGGTGTTGTTTGTATTTTGGTGGAAGTAAATTATTCCATCGTCAAAGGGTTAGAATGCCCTATTAGTGAGCTGGGAATCAAGTTGTTTTGAAAAGTAAATAGACCACAGGTATTGAGACTGATTGTGAGAGACTGATAGGAAATCTAAGGTAGACATTTGAAAAAGTATTGAAATAGCGACAGAGAGACCAGAAAAGGCAACAAGGCCAGACTAAAGAACCAAAAGGGTATCCAATTTTACTAAATTTTTTTGAGAAACAAATCTGCATGTACCCACTATCCCAGATGCAACCCTCTACATGCAAGCCAGGAAATACAGGATGTGAGCTTCTAATGAACTAAATGCGGGCTAAGAAATACAAGATGTGACCTTTCTCCCTAGATACGATGCAATGCTGACCAGCTGTGATTCCAGATGCAATCTTGCACAACCTAATGTGAGCCAAGATAGACCAAAAATGACCTTCCAAAGTTCTATCAATTTGGTGTTTGATTTGTCTGGAAGTTTGTGCAAATGTGTCTGATAATAGGTTGTTTGTGCATCTTTCCACTAAGTGAAAAATATCGAATGTAGCCAAAGGATTGAATTTTGTTGCTTGTTTGAATGATTTATCTCTTTAATGATTTTTAGTCACATCAAGCATTGTTACATTGTTAAAGGTGAACAAACACATCCTTACACCCTATTTTCTAGGTAGAGGAAAAAAATCCTTTCTCGTAGACTTAGGTGCACACTCAAATGCTAATCAGAATATGGCCATAACCAAGCACGCAATGGCTCCAGTCATGATGCCATATTAGCCGACTCCAAACGCAAGTGAGGGCACGATATGATGAGTGTCTTGGGGCAATTATTTTTTGCCTTGCACAATGATTATCACCCTTTCAGGGATGAATTGGGTAGTTTGACTAAAAATTTTGTTGTTTATGATGGGGCAATCCATTTGAAATAGTCTCTCATAGAATTGCACAAGGAAAAATTGAGGCGTATATCCCTATGAGTACTCAAATAGGTGTAGTCTCGCAAGCAAGATTCAAGCGGTTTTTCTCTACACATACCCAAGAATGTTCAAGGAATGATGTCTATGTGTGTAAAATTACACCTTCATGAAATTAAGATTAAGAACAACAATTCTATGGAAAGACAATACAATTTAATCTAAGAATTGAAGCTAAAAATCTATATCATCTCATGGTTCTCTATCCAAGCTTTGTTAAGAGAGCTCTCAGGCTTGATCTCTCTCAAGGACAATCCTAGAATGAGAAATGAATGATAAACAAATGCTCAAATCTAGCTTAGAATGCTTAAAATGCTAAAAAATGCTAAAAAATGCTCCAAGATATGTTAGAAAACAACAAATGCTCCTAAACATGATATACTAAATGTTATGCAAATGCTAAAATACTCTCAAAATCTCTCAAATACTCTCCATATGCCTATAATAAGGATGCTTTTTCTCTTAAAATTCTTGGATCCCAAACACAAAGGAAATGGCTTGTATTTATAGCATTTTCCCAAGGGTAGGGGGTAGAGTGAGTTGATCATGATTAAAGTTTGGTTAAGTAAAAAGATTTGAGGTGTTCTCAAATGGAGGGAAAGTTGGTTGGTTGTCTCAAAGATATTGGGAATTAAATAACTCAATCATTTAATTAATTTAGCCATGGAAGGGTGATTGGGTTGGATTTGATCTTTTTGATTTGAACTATACAATTGAAAAATCAATTGCATAATTTGATTAATCCCTTCAGGCTTGAATTTAATTATTTGATTTCATGATTATTTGATCTTTTAATTTGATTTAATTTTTGTCCATTTGATTTGATCCATTTGTTTTGCATTGAGATGAGATTTTAAGGCATTTAGCTGAGATTTATAGTTTGGAATGCTTGAGATACACCTGGTCAATTTTAGGTGTCTACAAATGCCCATCTTTGAATTGATGTGCAAAGCGCATTGATTCAAAGAAATCTTGATTGTCCTAATCATTCATTCAATGCTAAAGAGTTGATTGACTTATATGAAAACCTGATATGAAACCCTGATATGAAATCTTGATATGAAACTCTGATATGAAATCTTGATATGAAACTCTGATATGAAATCTCTGATATGAAATCCTGATATGAAACCCTGATAGGATGCTCTAATATGAAATCTCTGATATGAAACCCTAATATGAAATCTCTGATATGAAATCTTTGATATGAATTTTGAAATTTTAATGCCCCAGAATCCTAGTTGAATGTTATGATGATGCCCCCTCGAACATGAAATCATATTGATCGTAGGTAAAAAAATTTGATGTACAATGCTGATAGAAGAGATCCAAGATGATTACATTTCTGATAACAATGATGTTTGAAAGATGTTGAACAAATGCCCCAGTTTGCAGAATATGCAGATTAGGTGTGACTGGGTCAAAAATCTCACAAAATAGGTTAGAATAGCTTAAATAGGGTGAAAAACCCAAATTTACTATTCATTTTCACCTTTTACTATTGAGATTTTGCTCTGAGCCTCTGACAATTGACAACAATGGTGGTCCCCATTCGAGAGCACAGGTTCGAGCGAGTGGGCAGATATCAGAGACCTCCTAACTATGGGCCTCTAGTGAGTGGTTTAAACTCCCTTAGTGCATTTATTTCTCTTAAAATAGCATTTAATACATGTTTTAAATGCTCTCTAGGAAAATTTTAGTGAAATGCCGCATAGGATAGATAAAGTGTCATTTAGGGTAGAGAAAAGCTGCCTCCACACATTAAAAAGCTACGTAGGAGCAATCCTTAGCCACATAGGATTTAGGGAAAAATTGTAACCCAAAGAGTAATGAGCCGCTTGAAAAACCCTAGTTTTTAAAGGCTGCATATGAGTTGTGAAATGCCGCGTAGGCCTGTCAAAGGCCGCCTAATTAGTTAAGCAATGCCTCCAATTAGTAAAGAGTTGCTTTTAATGAGTTAAAAGTCATGGGGCTTGAAAAGCCGCGTACACTAAGTTAAGTGCCACCTACCATTAAATTGGAAATTTGATATAGGAAATAGATGAAATTATTGTGACTGATCATCCAGATGACTCAATTAGATTCCAAGCTAGAAAATGTACATCCAGAATGTCACATAGTGTTTAGGATATTAGAAAATTCATAATGATAAATGTTTGATAGGTCAATCAGATATGATTAAAAATGATTACAAATTATCCTTGTGTCTCATGATATAGAG
The DNA here is from genome assembly GCA_018584345.1 of Thuja plicata. NCBI lineage: Eukaryota > Viridiplantae > Streptophyta > Pinopsida > Cupressales > Cupressaceae > Thuja > Thuja plicata. The sequence continues at coordinate 992,054 of MU226268.1, read as the reverse complement.
GTTAGGAGCAATAAGTTGATATGCTCAAGTTAGAGCAAAGATAGATTTAATGTGTTTTGATTGACATAGAATGTTCATCAAGAGAAAGACTAATATGATTCACTTTATTTCAAAATGTAGGAACATTACCGCAAGTTGCGGGTACGGGGTGTAGCATTGTGGATTTTTGATTTAGTAGATGAGCTTATGCCTCCTGAGCAGCATACTATTGAGACATGTGGACTCAATTTCCTTTTAGACCTCCCTTGATTTTAGTTGAACTGGGGTCTGTTGATAGCTATGGAAGAGCGATGACACTCTGACCATAATACATTTCATTTACCCCATGGAAAGATGACTATTACGCCAGAGAATGTGTATAGATTATTGAGGCTCCTGACTCATGGAGAGCGGGTGTATTATGACTCAGTATATGATAGTAGTGTATGCAGACGGGTGTTTGGAGATAACACCATTGATGATGATTGCATTACTTGGGCACATTTTTCCTCTTTTCCCACTTTACTAGTGTTATTAGGAGCTGTGATTGGTGGATTACTTTTGCCAGACAGGAGAGGTCATGGTTTCACTGTTAGATGGAGCCAGATTTTAGAGGACCTGATTGCACATCCGCAGAGATTGGATTGGGGCTTCTATGTTTTGGCTCAGCTATATCATGATCTTCATGAGATTGTTTATCGATATAGTGCAGCTCTTTCTACAGGTGCGGTATTATTATAGTTATGGACTTGGGAGCATCTGCCTATCACGAGGCCAATTTTAGCTTGAGTATGGGTTAGTGGTTATCTGTATGCTTTTCTATATGATGGCATGGTTGTCCAGCATTGTCTGGGCAAGGTTGATTTTTGGAGACGTACCATTGATGATATAGATTAGGTAGTATGGAGGCCATATCTATAGTGTGAGAGGTGGTGGGAGGATGACGATGAGCTACCATATATATTTTCACCTTGATGGATGATAGGCCAATCACCATTAGTCATTGAGAGATTTTTCTTTGGGAGATTACTCCATCAATTCAACTGAGTTCAGGACATGTTGTAGGGTATGGCACTCTATGCTAGGGTACAGGCTGAGAGATCAATGTGGGGAGCATAGGTTGACTACCAGTTAGCCTATTTACAGATTGATCAGCTTGGGTATGGTGTTTGGGATATGATGACATAGGTGGCAGATGTAGGGATGTCAGCTGATTATCATGAGTGGTTTTTGCGACATCGGTTTGTTCAATTCACTGATCCAATAGAGCCCATTCCTAATGTTGATGATCTCTCAGATGATGATGGAGATTATGGTGATGATGGGGATGATGGTGGTAGACCTCATAGGTGCAAAGTTCAGAGGGAACCTAGGGTGCCTCAGGTACAAAGAGCTGCAGGACCTTGGATGAGAGGTGGACATGTGAGAGGCTAAGGTGGCAGATTCAGATAGCCTAGGTAGAGACTAGCATGAGTACAGGTACCTCAGGGTCAAGCTCCCTTGATATTTGGTTTAGATTGGACTAGACATAGACATAGACATGTCCAGGTGGCCAGATAGGTTCTAGTTTAGGGACAGATTCCACAGGTGGATCCATAGATCAGTATAGCATAGGTGATACCTCAGGTACCTTTAGCACCTCAGGCACCACAGGCTCCGTCAATATCATAGGCACCTCTATTTCCTCCCATTAGGGATGATTTAGTGTAGGATGTTATGGGTTTATAGGTAGGGATGGCTGCAATTACAGCTAGATTGGATCAGGTTTCTACTATGCTGCAGTAGTTTCTGACTACTCTAGCTTAGTTACCTACTAGTGTGAGCATGAGTCAGGCACCTCCTAGTACACAAGATAGTGTAGGTGATAGGGATCCTAATGGTGTAGGGGGTTCAAGCACAGGTTTATCTAGAGATGGATCAGGTGCCCCTATTGGGTCATGAGATAGATTTGGATCCATGATATCTGGATATAGCATTGATGATGTATCATATGTATTTTTGATCAGGACTTTGATGTATGGACTATTGTATTGATGTACCTTTGATGTACTAATTTATGTTATGGACATTGATGATGGACATTTATCTATGATGATCTTTGATTCCTCCTTTGATGATGTTATGAGATTTCCTTTTATGCATATCTACATGTTTCTATGATGCATTTATTTCTATTGTGCTATGGATGCAA
>MU226268.1:937528-965432 GCA_018584345.1 Thuja plicata | reverse complement strand
CATGGACAAGGTAGAAATGAAACACCTGAAAAAGAATCTTGAAGCAGCCCTTGAAGAACTTGACACATCTAAAAAAGAAAATGAAGATCTTAAACTAAAAGTTAATGGCATGCAAATACTTATCAAGTAACTGAAAAAAGAATTCAGGAATTGTTCTTCAAATTATTTGGGAGAAGTAGTCAAAAAGTTGAATGAAGTAAATTCATCTCTGAAGGATCAGATTGAAGAATTAGATGAAAAGCTATGTAACAATCAAGATGCCTATGATGATCAAGTCAAAGTAAATAAGAAGTTAGATGAAGAACTGAGACAAGCAAACATAGAAATCTTGGAGCTAAGAAACAACAAAGAAGAGATGGAATATGAATTTATTTCAGTAAAGAATCATATTGACAAGCTACACACAAGCAAGGATCTGATAGAATCATAGTTGTATGTTCAAAAGGTTAAAGGAGATACTAGCAGTATAGGATACAATGAAGCACAAATTAAGATTGATGCCATGTGAGAAAGAATGAAAGCACCAAAGGACATCACAGATACTAAGGAGATTGGAAATCAGACTAAAGACAATGTTGAACCACCTAAGGATGAATGCAAGCTAGTTGGCCGTACATGTTATGCCTATAAAAAGCATGGAAATATTGCAAGGAATTGTAAAGAGATAAGACCCTTCAATGGTTATTGTTATTCATGCAATAAATTTGGTCATAGAGCTATGAATTGTAAAATAAGTCAGAAGAACAAGAATCAAAATAATCAAAGAAATCAAAATCAACAAAGACAAAGAAGTTATCCTTAGAAAAATGTTAGAATCCCTGAGAACATTACATGTCAGATATGTAATTATAATGGACACACAGCCAAGCAGTGTAGCATGATGAATAATAACATTAGACCTCCTATCATTTGTCACTCATGTGGAAAAGTTGGACACATCTCTAAGCATTGCAATTCTAGAGCGCAGAAACAGGAAATCCCTAAAAAGTCAAAAGATTCATTATGGGATGAGGCAGGAGAAATCAAATTTGTGAAAGCTACAAAAGATACGAGCAAGATCTGGGTAGAAGTAAAGAAGGATAACAATGTTAATGGTGTAGTAGATGCATATTTTATAGACACATCTTCTATTTCTGGTTAGATGACCCTCATGGTCATAGGGGGATCTTGATTAGCTCTAGACCCCTGCACAGCTAGTATACTCACCATCCAAGTATATGCCTTGGATTACAATTGTTTGGTGACATTATGGTGATGTATGGAAGAGCACACAATCTGAATTATTATCAGGAAAAATAATGGAAGTTACAGTTGCTTCATGTGTCTACACAACAAGTATTAATGATAGAAATCTACTTTGCAATCACCAAGTCCTCACTTGCAGTCAGAATTAATGATTGGAGATCATAGAAGCCCTAGCAGTTGTATTATTAATGCATTACAGTTGTTCTCATCAGTGAAGAAAGGAGATTGATAATCATTATTTGTTAAGAAAAGTAATTCAAGTTTGAAATGAAGCCCAAGCACGAACAAGTCATTTCGGAAATTAGTTGAAAACTTACTTAGCAATCGAGTAAGCGGTTGGATAATCAAAGGAGCACTTGCAGTCAAGTAGAAAAGAATCACAATTACATTCTTCAATAGAGATTGATATCAAGAAACTCTTTGAAACATCTCGGAAGTGATTTATTAGTATGCTTCAATGCATGAATTTCATGAAGCGGAGTGGGTCTAAATCTTGTTGAGCAGTATTCTATGTGAGAGTATTAGTATAGCCATTGGAGATTTTTTTTTTTTTGGAGCCGACCTGATGTTATCCTTGGAAGCACATACTTATTATTGATCATCTGAGAGTGAATACAACAAAAGAGTGTTCATATAAGAGCAGAATTGATTGAAGATACAATTTGAAATATCATATAAAACTATTATGACAGGTCCACGGGATTCTGTGCCCATGGCTAAGGACATGGAGGATACATTCATGGTTGATAATGTTGAAGTATCAATGACAGCAATGGATATTGATCTAGACAAGTTTGAAGAAGCATTTGTGAGTACTCAAGAGGCTGAGAGTCTTTATATCAGAAAGAAGATACATTGATTTAAGATATCACAGAAAAGGAAGTAGAAAAAGAGAAGACTGAATTGATGGATAGTTCATCATCATTGTTGTCAAGTTTGACACCCATAATAGACTTAGACTCATGGGGAGTAAATAAGTAAGGGGGAGTATATAATCTGAAGGAGTCATGAAAAATAGATTAGATATTGCAGAAGAGAATTATATGAAGAAGAAACTTAGTGAATTGGTTAGCAACTTTACACTTGATCTTAGTTCAATCAAGGTTGGTCAAGCATCCTTGAAAGAGTTTGCAGCAATAGGCAAAGAAGATAATATCAAAGGGGAAGTAAAATAATTTATAGAATATGGATTATTTCATATGATCATGGTTCTAGCATAGACTTGGAGAAGATGGAGAAGCTACAATATGCATTATGCGCCCATCTACAGATTATTGCATTTTGGGAGAAAGAGATCCAGAAGTTGTAGATTGCATATCCAGATGTGTATGTTGAGTAAGTACATAGAAGTGTTTTTGAGCACCTTTTTCATTAATATCAAAGGGGGAGTAGAGTATGAATAATATGGAGTCTGGTATATGATAAGAGGGAGATATAAGATAGAGAGTTTTTGTATAAGAGTACAGATACTAACTTCACCATATTCCTTTGTTTCCATTAATGACAAAGGGGGAGATTGTTGGAAAGTTGAATATATTGGTGTATATGACTCTATTTAATTTTTTTCATTATGGAAAAAAATTCATATGAAGTTTTGGATTCAACACACATTAGTAGAAGATCAGAAATTGGCTAAGTACAGAAGACTGGACAGTTAGCAGAGTACCAGAAGAACAGAGCATCAGTGCACATGCATACGATCAAATTAGGGAATGTTAATTTGAAGATAAGATTGTAAGTATGTATTAATGATAATTCTAAGAGAGAATGATCAGATCTACAAGTATGAATAAGTTATAGAAAGATGAAGTGACTAAGACAGTAAAGGGTAGAACAGGACAGAGAAAGGAACAAACTGTTATAGTTTTGATTAGCCTGTGTTCATTTGTTATTCAAATTCTATGTACCTTGGAAGATAATCTTATGAGTATGTTTACATGATAATTCTAAGAGAGCATGTTCATATCTACAAGTATGAAGAAGATACAACTAGTTAAAGAGGTACAACCAGTGAATGCCAGAACAGGACATAGATCATGGAAAGAGCTGACAAAGATTGTTTTGGTATAGAAGTTGCACATATTCTTAGGACTTGTGTCTTTGGATTAGTGATTTTTAGTTATCTAATCATGTTTGGTTAAAGGTGCATGATTTGATTCATCTGGAGAAAGAATTTAGAGCTAATTTTCCAAAGCGGACTGTGTGAAGAGACGCATCTGTTCGGTTTGAGTAAAGCAGTTGTAACTGATGTTGCACCAACTTAATGAAGGGTTGCGTGCTTATTTAATTAATCAAGATAGATGGTAAAAGGTTTCCTAAATCTTAAATATTTGTGTCCTTTGAGGAAGTACTTATATAAGGTCATTTGTGATCGAAAAAGTTGCAAAAGCCAGAGATAAGAAAAGCAGAGCAAAGTGTTAAAATAGAAAATATATATCTGTCATATGTTGATGATATAGATATTGAAGTAGAAGCTTTCAAAGTGAAGATAAGATTTTTTATAGTGCTTTACAAGAGGTTAAAGCATCAACACACAAAAGGAACTGATCAGACAAGCAGTGTCACAACAGCAGTTCACCTTGCAGATACAGTGTGTATCAAAGATCCAAAAGGTTGTAGCCTTCACCATTTAAGAAGTGAGCTCTTGGATAGTGAGTACTTGGATAGTAAGTCTACCACCCCTAATAGGTTTATTTTAAAATACTCCTAACAGGGTCTGACCCTTAACAAGGTCACTATATTTCATACATTGTAAAGACAACTCCTAATAGGGTTAAGGATCTTCTAATAAAGGATCATAATAAACTAGTACAGAATGTTTGTGGGTACTAATTCCCACCAGGGTTTTCACCTGCATTGGGTTTCCCTGTAATCATATTTGGTGTTATGAGTTGTGTATGTTTATCTTACTTGAATTGATATTCAGTTTAGTACTTAAGCATTAAAGTTAAGATTCAAGATAATAAGAAAAAGTATTAATAGATAGATCACTGATTCACGCCCCCCCTCTCAGTGATCCTAATCCTAACATATACATGATATATACACACTAAACTATAAAGGGTTGATTTTCTACGAGGGAAAAAATGTAGCTCATAGAACAAAAACATATACATAGCATCTACAGAATATTTACACAATGCACAGAATTTACAAAGGCACAAAAGATACCCTATGAAAATATACAATATATACACTAGATTACAACTACACAGAGGATGGACAATCCTCTAGCAGAGCCAACCCACCAACGGGAGGCAAACTCGAAGAAAAACACAAAAGTAGAAAAAACAAACAAAAACAAGCACCACAGAAGAAAAAGACAGAAAATGAGAGGAACAGAGAACCAGAGAAGGAAAATGAAAACCAACCTGGAAATGCGAAGGATGCAGGGAAGATGAGAATGGGAAACACTTTGCAATAGGTCCACCTTTGAATAATCACAAGCAAACACCACAAATCAACATTCAATTAGCCACTAAGCACATGGAGAAACTCATTGTTTAATCACCTTAATTTGACTCTGAATGCTCTAAGTGTTTCAATCACGGTGATTGTGAAAATGATAGGTAACTTCCATTTATACCCCTAGGGTAAAAATAGGTTGCATTCTTTCTAAAACCTCTGGAACAGGCAGGCCTTGGGACTCCAGGCCTAGGGATTCCATGCAACCATACCTTCTCGCAAAAGAAGACATCATGGCAGAGAATCCTGAAGTCCAGAATCTGGCTCTGGAAAGAACAAACAAACTCCGGGACTGGGTCCCAGAGACACAAGAAGACAAAACAAAAAAAAGACAACCCTCGTAAAAGCAAAGCCCGAAGGGAAAACAAACAAAAACAAAAAGGAAATAAAGGAAGAGTAAAAGCGAAAAGGGGGACCCAACATTTTGCCTACAAAATGTAGGGACGAGTATGCAGGGCATAACAAATGGTGACTATTTGGGATGGATGCCTTCATGCATTCAATAAATTTAGAATCTCTGGTTAGCAAAACTAGAATAAATCTTTAACTGGAGCATCCTTTTCGCTTGGTGTGAGGTGTCTGGGAAAAATCGGGCTCATCACTTGATTCAATCTTTTGGTCTTTCATTAGTTGTGAAGTGTGTGCTTTGGAAAAAAATCAAGTCGATGACCTCCGGGAGAAATAGAGAGGAGGAACTAACAAATCAAACCAAAGTTAGCATATCTTTTCATGCTTTCCCTGGATGCCAGAATTCTCCACTCTTTAGTTATTTCTTTTCTCTTTCTTTTCTAGATGGCAAGGTGGTACTCCTTTTACTGTGAACCTTAAGCTTAGCTAATTTTGACGGTGGTACTTCTTTCACCTTGCCACTTTAGCCTTTAAATTACCAAGTAGGAGAGAAAGTTCTAGACCTGGGATATCTTTAAATGATTTTTAGACTTGGTCAATTGATCAGTGCAAACGATCTGTCCTCAGGGGGTCCGATTACTTGCTCCTTGAAATTTTATTTTAGCTGATGTCTGAACTATCAAGATGTGAATCTGATGAAGATTACCCATAACATTTTACCATACATACAAAATAACTCCAGAGTGTAGAAAAATCCTGCCATGCTAACAATAGATTCCAAACTATTTAAAATACTCAAGGTACCATTTCAAAGAATAGATGTTATGCAAAGCATACCGGTCTACAAGATGTAGGCAACGTGTTGGGAACCCAAAAATTGAAAGAAAACAAGAAACCAAAAGCAAGCAAAAACACCAAGAAACAGAGACCCCAGAGGGTGGCCAGCAAGAACTATTTACAAGGTGTTCCAAACGGAACACTGGGAAAAAGTATTTACAAGCAAGAAATATACATATATTACAACTTTAGGCCAACTCACCGTCTAACTTATTCAAAGTAATGTTTGAGAAACTACCCATTGACAGGCAATGGGATGGCTTCTCCAGTAATAGTATTGAGGCGATAAGTGTTTGCCCTATAGATATCAGATATCAAGTATGGTCCAAGCCAGAGCCATTGAAATTTGGTGTGTTTTCCCCTCTTTTCCCAGGCCTTTTCCCACAAGAGGACCAAGTCCAAAATCTGAAAGGCCTTATACTGGGCTCTTCTATCAAACCATTGCTTTACTACTGCCTGATGATGTGCGAAATGTTTAAGGGCTTCATCTCTTTATTCCTCCATACGCACTAGGTTCACAAGTCAAACCTCCACAATGTTGCCCCAATTGCTGAATTCCTGCATGAACTGTAAAACCAGGATCTGTAAGTTGATGGAGAATACTGGATTCTGGCCATAAACCAGGTGAAATGGGGATGTCCCCAAGGCTTCCTTTATTTGGATATGATCTGACCAGAGGGAAAATCTAAGCTTTTGGTGCTAGTCCCAGGGGTTCTATTCTAACAGATGTTTGATCACTTTGAGTAGATTCTCGTTGGTTGATTCAACAACACTGTTTCCCTGGGGGTAATAGTTGCTGGAAAAATTCAAAGTGATCTTCCTGTCATAGGTCCATTCAAGTAATTGTGCTGAAGAAAATGCTAGACCATTGTCACACACTATAGAAAATGGCATTCTGAATCTTGTAACAATGTTTTCTTCCAGGAATTTAATGACTACATCTATCGTGCTATTTTTACAAGGAATCTCTTCAGACCATCAGGTGCAATAGTCGGTAGTAGTCAAAATATATAGGTGGTTGGCAAAAAATTTGGGGTTGATTTTCCTGATAAAGTCAAATGCCCATTGGGCAAAGGGTCTAGCTTCAAAGATAGGCTTCAGGGGCATGGACGGGTTTCACTCACGATGTGCCATAGTTTGGAAATTATGGCATCTCCTAACATGAGTGTAGACATCCTTAAAGGTATAGGGACAGTAGTATTTGGCCCAGAGGATCTGATGGGCAGTGGTGTCAGCTGAGCCATGCCCAGTTGCAAACTGCCCATGAAATTACTTGATCATTTTTATAGCTTGGTCCCTGTCTATGCACCGGAGGTATACCCCTTCATAATTCCTGTGGAAAAGTGTTCCATTTTTTTATCATGAAGTGCGCACTTTTCAACTACAGGGCGTGATGTTTGTTTTGGGGTATCCTCTTTGGGCATATGTTGTTCAACAATAAGCATACCAGGTTGGTATACCATAGATCTTGAGTGATGGAATCCACTGTGCATGTCTGGCATTCGATGTTGGGAGTCTGTTCTGTCATCGCTCTACTTAGTCCTTGGCCTTGGACTATCTTCATGGGTTGCATTTCCAAATCATACTCTTGGAGGATGGCCATCCATTTCCCCCATCTTTCACCCAATTCATTCTGCAGGAGCAGAGACTTAACCGCTTGGTCCAGGATGATAGCGTGCACTTTTCTCTAGAGAATATATTGCCAGAATTTCTTCATAGCATGGATGAGAGAAAAGTCATGCTTTTCCAAAGGTGAATACCAGACTTTGGCATTCTTAAAGGGGGAGCTCATGAAAGCTATCATTCATTCTTCCCCTTTGAATTTCTAGGTCAAAATTGCCATGGCAGAATGCAGCAAAGGAAAAGAATATATATGAAAAGGGAGGGAATAGTCTAGACTAGCCAAGACTAGTGCCTCCACAATCATTTGTTTAATCTGGGCAAATGCCCGCTTTGCCTCAAGACTCCACTCAATCTTCGCATCTTTCTTCATCATTTCATTGGGTGGTTTTACTATCTCAGCGAATCTAGTGATGAACCACTGGACAAAATTTATCTTCCCAAAGAAAGATCTCATTTCCTTCTTAGTGTCAAGCATCTGTAGATTCAGTAGTGCTTCAACTCTCTCAAGGTCAATGGATATACCCTTCTCGGAGACAATATGCACAAGTAGCTTCGCTTCAATGACCCTGAATATATATTTCTTTGGGTTGAGGGATATCATGTAGTAGTGATACCTCTCACAAATTTGGGTGAGGTGAGTGGGACGATCACGCCTATCCCAGGAAAAGACAATTAAATCATCCATGTAGATGATTATGCACCGATTTACTAGGCCTTCAAATGCAATGTTCATAACCTTTTGAAATGTGGCCCCTGTGTTGATCAGACCAAAGGGCATCCTCTGGTATGCAAACATTCCCCACTTGGTGGTGAATGCCATTTTGTCTCTATCTTCATACTTAACCATGACTTGGTTAAACCCAAAGTACCCATTCAAGAAAGACATCATTTGTGATCCATTCGCGATTTGTAATACCTCATCCAATGAGGGGAGAGGGTGATTATCCTTCTTAGATGCCTTGTTTAAATTTCAAAAATCTACACAAAGGCGGATCTCACCGCTTTTCTTCCTCACAGGGATGAGGTTGGAAACCCACGTAGTATGTCAGATTGGAAAGATGATCTGGGCTGACAGCAATTTTTGTACCTCCTGATGAATTAGAGGTTCAATCAGTAGGTTGACCAGTCTTTTCTTTTTCTAGAAGGGCTTAGCATCAAGTTTTAGCGGGATGGTATGGGTCATGATGGATATATCATAGGTCTTCAAATCCTCATACCCCCACGCGATTACAACAATGTATTCTCAAAGAACTGTGAGAATCTTCTCCTTCTTCTCAAGGGAGTAGGAGGTGCCAATGTGTACTGGTTTTTCTTCACTGGCCTGGCTGATGTTTACCTTTCAAATTTCCCTCCCTCAGAGGAGGATGATATCTTCTCCTGGCCCCAAGGGCCTGATTCAAAGATTTTTTCTAGCGCTACCATCCCCTTAGGGATGGTCTTGGTTGGTAAGTCTATGATCCCATCATCTTCTTCACCCTACCTAGTATCATCGTGATCTCTCTCTTCCATTATCTGGTCCTCAAAAATTCTAACATTGGCCATGAAGGCCAGGGTATATTGATCATCTTCAAAAACCTGAAAGTGGGTGACATTGTCTGGGATGGATCAGGTGGGGATCATCTCAACGGAGAATTTCCAGAGTCGGGAGCTAGCCATTGGCTCAAGGGTGCTGGCAGATACAACAAGAGCATTCAGAACATAGTTTATTTTTTGGGGAATGATTTCAATGCCGAAGGCATAAAAATCCTTGATGAGGCTCCATGCTCAGTTGCGATATGCGGCCAGCCTTTTATCATGATAGGTGTATTGGCTCCAGACCTACTTTATGATCAACTCTGAATCACCCAACGCCTAGAGGTGGGAGATTCCCTTAGTGAAAATAAGAGTCCAAGGACCAAGGTCTCGTACTCCATAACATTATTTGTATAGTTGAACTATAGCGTGTAAGATGTGAGGAAAGATTTCTCCCATGGGTTCATCAATTCCACTCCAGCCCCACAACCTTGTTTGGATCGGGACCCATCAAACTTCAAGGTCCACAAATCATTGTTTGTTGTCTGGGGATGGGTAGGAGAAGTGGTCTTTGGATTATTTTTGGGAAGGTTGAGAGGAGTTTCCTCCAGTTCTAATGGTACGTGGATGAGGTTTTCCTCTGGAGAAGCCTGTGGCTGGGATGTCTAGATAGGCGACATCATGGGGATACCACAAGGATGATTGTCAGGTCCAGGCATATCCAAAAAGTGTTTCTTCTCCTGAAGGGAATTGATGTTTCGGGTAGCAGTGGAAAAATAAGGCTCACACTCTAGTTCTAAATGTTTTTGATAATGCACTTGGCACTAGGTGTCAAATAAGAGTGTACAAGGGGTTGTTGCGGTACCCTGTGAGTTAACCTCACCCCTTAGTTTTTTTTTGAGGTCCTGCATTCTCTGGGAAACAATGGGATCTTCCCTGGGGGTGAAATTAAAATTCAATATTTCTAGGGGTTGGTACACCCCAGTGGAAGTCTCAAAGAAGAGGACTTCATTTACCCTCCCGACTTCGGTGAGGGCCTATTTCATTTGGGGCTCGCTTTCAACCTAGATCTGGTTAGATTCTCCTTCCCAAGGGAGCCACAAGTGGGAGAAATCAGTGGAGAAATACTCATTGAGGGACTTAGACCAATTGTGACTTAGTAACATCCTATAAGTTACTAGGATGTCCACCACTTGGATGTCAATTATTCTTGCTACCCTGGGGTCTTAGATGAGCTGAATCTGGACGTTCTTCAGCTCACCTACCACTTTTACAACAATTTTGTCCAGCTAGACAACTGTGTTTTTATATGGATTAGGATGAAATTTGAGCTTCTATCATATGGATAAGGGCATGACATTACCTAAAGCTCCAGAATCTACCAAGCAATTGTAAAGGTTCTTCCCTTGTATGCTTAAGCCTAGTAAGAAGGGAGGATCCTAAGTGTTTCCCTGGAAAACAACCACGTTGGCGTCATCAAAAGTGATAGCCTTGGGTGGGCGACTGATAGTTTATGGGTTTCCCAAGAGCTTTAGAAGGGACTTCCTCTGCTTGAGACAGTTTAGCGAAACCTCCATCAAGGTCATGGAGGTGGTGGTGCATTCTAATGCCTTTGTGATGTCAAACCTCCCCCTGGGGAATTGTTGGCTTCCCTCTACTGGGTCCTTAGCTTTGTTAGAGCTAGACCCTTTCAGTGGGAAGGGGCGATCAGTTGTGTTATCCTAGGGAGGGGTGTCTTTAAGAGGTGTGGGTGTGTAAACTGGCCCTTTACTAGCCTAACTCTGGGTGTTGTAGGGAGTCTTTGGGTTGGTGAAGGCATTGGCCTCAAAGGGCGGAATAGATTAGTCAAAGAACCCCTGTAGTCCAGGTTCTTCTTTGTCTCCTTTGTCTGCTCCAAAGAAGATGGTCTCACAAGTGAAGGCACCGTGAGTGGGCTCTTGAATGGGGGGTTCTGAGGGAGTAGGATCAGTAGTTTATTGTTTGTCCAGTTGGGAGATCATGATGAATTTCTCTAGCATGGCACAGTTCACCTTGAAATGAGAGCTGGTGTTGTGCAATCTACACCAGTTGGTTAGGGGCTTGAGTTCTATGAATGGCATGAAATGGGAAGGTCCAGCACCACCCTAATTGGTGTTCTAGTTTAGAGGAGGACCTCCTGTGTTAGCATTGTTTTTCCATTGTTGTTGGTTGGGACGAGGCCCATTGTTGGAATTCCTTCTTCTGGCATTGTTATTTCATTGGCCGGAGAAGATATTCCCTCTCTGGGAATTGGAATTGTGGGGTGCAAGAGACCACTCCCTTAGTTGTCCCATGTCCACAGTCAGTGAGGAAAATAGTCGCCGGATGGATTCAACCTCGACAGACAGCTGGGTGTTCGCATCACAATGTGATGGTTGTTATGGTTGGTTCCTGGGAAGGGAAGCAGCAGGTACTGGAGTCACGGGAAAAAATCCTCCAGCCATGGGTGACTAGAAGAAAGGTACTCTGAAAATTTGTGTCTGTAGTTGTTGTGTTTGTTGTAGCTAGTTCTAGGGAATGAACTCTAGACCCAGTATTGTCTCAGCTTGCAATGGGTATATGTATCAGGCATGTTGGTCTATCGGCGGTGGTGGGGGATTCATGGCCATCATAGGAGCACCCATTTCTTGACTGCGGTTGTATCCCCTGGCATAAGAAGTTCCATCAGGGATCATGTTGAATGGAATGCTTTGCCCAATCCCGCCCAAAGATTTGTTGAGACCGCAGGACAACTCCAAGCCTAGGTTGTAAAATTTTTCCAAAGTATCTCAGTCAGTGGGGGCAGTAGTTCTCCATAGAAGAGTGGCAACGAAAGGGTCTATTATGTTTAGGTATGTCTGGATTTTCACCTCTAGGGAAGGGATGAAAGGGCTCATGCACCACTGCAAGGCACATTGGAACCTATGGTTGAATGTTGCAAGGGGATCATTGGGTTCCTTCCTAATGGAGATGAACTGGCTATGAGACTATACTAGGTCCATGTTCACATGAAAGGCTGCCAAGAAGGAGTCCTCTATGTCTTTCCAACTGTTGATGGAGTTGACGGGCAAGTTAAGGTACCAGTTCAGTTTGTTCTATCCCAGGGACATGGGGAACATCTGGGTCACAACATCTTGATGTTGGATCCGGTGTCGGTTCATGGCATCCTTTTATGCCTATAGATTCTCTTCCACAGTTCATGAGCTTAAGTTCTCATATTGGGGAAAAATATTTTCCAGGTGTGCAGGGAGGTCGTTGGTTGCACCCGAAAATGTTCCCATAGGGGACCTAATGTTGCCAAAGTACATAGCCATCGGGGGTGTTGGATTCTGATGAGGCTGAGTGTTAATCCTTGGGGTTGTCTGGGAAACTTGGGTATTCTGAGATGTAGTAGATCCCCAGAAAATGGTGGTTGGCTTGGCTTTTGGGGTCCGTTTCTTTCAAGCAGGAGGCTCAAGTTTGACAAACCTTCCAGGATTGGGGGCTAATCTAAGAATTCTTTCAAAAAAAGCTAGTGAAAATGATCCAATCCAACTAAAGGTCTGCTTCCTAAAACTATGGCTTGGGGAACCTTCAGGTGGTGTAAATTATAAATCCTCAAAAGGGGACAAGCTCATGCCCTCCTTCTAGCATGAGTTTCTGTTGACGGGGGTTTGTGACTGAGTTTTCCAATAGAGGTTCATTGTCACCAGGTATTGAGGTATTAACCAACTTTGCCTGTAAAGGTTGTCTGGATAAATGAGATTATTCAGGCCTTCAATCATGTGAGAGTTGGGTCTTGATGGTGCGGGAGCTAAGTTGGGCATTGTGACTATTTTGTTCAGGGGGATAGCTGGTTATCTTGGCTTGTCTACTCTGGGGATTTAGGTAAGTGGGGTTTCCTTCAAGCATTCATTATTCACCAAATAAACTTCAAAAGATAGGGTGGGGTTAGGAATTACCCATCTACCTATAGTCATGCCAATACATTTAAAACATCAAACCATGCTCTAACATGCTACACTAAAATATTGAATGCATGCACAACCATCAGTTCATATGTATTCAATAGTGAGGAGAAAGAATGTTGTTAATCTACTTAAAATATCAAAGCAAGGGACATAAGAAACATACAACATGAAAAGTATTAAGTCAGAGATCAAGAGACCAACAACAACATTTCCATAATCCTTCTTTCTTCATTAATGGTGTTCCAGCATCACTGGTGAATACATCAACAACTCCAGGGGAGAATCTATCTACTGAAAGCTTCTAAAGACTAAGGACCATTGAGCTCTGCAATGATGAGAACTTAAAAACTCAAAATGCTATAGCTATAGACTACAAAATCATCAATCTCGCCGACCCTTGGAATGAGGTCAAACTTATTATTTATACACAAACTTTCCCTAAGACTAACCTAACTTATCTTTACACTCAATCAATAAAATACAATTTTTGGTGGCTGGTACTACCTATACCACACTACAACAACCTCAGGAAGAGCAGAGATCTCACATGTTAGAGGAATGAGACAAAAAAGGAGGTATGGAAGAATTGGCCTCAAGAAGAGAGCTAGAGGGAGAATAGAGGAAATCTGATCCCCCGGGGATCGAGGCTACATGCCTCATTAATGGAAAAGTGGCTCACTATCTCTGATGCACTAGGTGTTATGTTGGAGCGACGCCTTGGGAAGACCACCTGTCATAAACATCTTTGAGCCAATGTCCCTTGTTGGAGTCACCTACCTTCTGACATCCTTATTAACTGTCTAACAATGACTGGTCAGCTCCAGGGAACCTGGACATGGATCATTCAAAGAATACAAAATTTTGGATCTGGAACGCTAGGATCCGGGAGCTTAAGCTCAAAGAATAAAGAATACAAAATATGCAAGGCCGGTGGAATTATTTGAACTCTGGGAACCTTATTGCTCCTTAGTTTTTTTGAATGCTTCTAATACTTGGCTTATGCCTTCTTTTTCTATGTCCTTGATGTTGTCCCATCGACTATAGACAACCTCTAACTTCTCTTTGACCTCTCCAGCCCCATTCTAAAACTCATCTACCATATTCACAACATCATGTGCCCAGATCATCATCTCGGATAATCTTGATAACCTGCCCTGGTCAAAGTCTCCAACAAACAGATACAGGGATTCCATTCGCTCGTCAAATTTGCTGAGGACATAGTCCTCTAGGGTACATATCTCAGTGGTGAAATGATCAACTTGCGATACCCCAACCACAAATGCCTGAAACAAGCCCATAGGATATTGACTTGTGGTCACCTTCTCTTTTAAGGCCTTAACCAATTCCTTGCATACCTTAATTTTGAGGCTAGGTCTAGAGTACTAGACCTAGAGAGAATCATACAATTCATCTCCCAAAATTCCCACCTCTGTGACAACTTCTTACTAGACATTAAAAATATCCTCCAACCCGGCCTTCCATTTTTCATACTTCTCCAAGTCCTGCTCCCATAAAAGAGCGGAGCTTTTTGCCTGGCTGAGGAGGATGTTGATCCGGTAAAGATCTGGGAGGGACATTACTAGGAATTGTCTTATGGCAACTATATTCTTAGTGACCCACCCGTCCACAGCCTGCATCTTCTTCTTCATGGCCCAGAGAGAATCCACATCACCCTGTGCAAGTGACAATCTAGAGGAAGAGGCTTCCGGATGGATCTCGGCCAAATGTTGTGTAAGTTCTGCTAGAAGTGCGAGGAGATTTGCATTGGTTTCTCTTTCCTCCTTTAACTTCTAGCCCTATTTAACATACCAGGCCTCTACTTCTTTTGTGGCCTCTCTCAGCAGGTCCAGTTCTCCCAACTTATCTCTCCTCCCTTGCGCTACTTCTATAATAGTGTAATCTTCAGGCCTTATCTTTGTTGCATCTACATCTAGAGGAGGTGTTGCAATTATTTCAACCACACTTCCTGTTGGACTAGTCTGGAGGGTATGGATTGTCTGTTCCTTCTTAGTCTTTTGGGAAATTCCATTTTAGGCCATCATCTTGGCCAAGGAGAGTGGAACACCTGTTGCTGCCACCGGGGCCTTTCTCTTTCTTGATTCTACCAGCCATTGGGGTGGCTGGGGTGGATTCATTGTTAATACATGGGTATCTAGATTCTCTTTAGAATCTGGTGGTGCATTCCTGGAATGTATAGTGTCATTGGGCCCTTTCTCCTTTTCTTGTTCCTGTTCTTTCTCCTGCCCTCCGAAGGCCTTAGTATTCTCCTCCATGTTGGCATCCTCTTTCGTGATGTCTATAACTTCTCCTCCAGCATCAACATCACCTATCTTTTTGGTGACTTCCCCTCCCTTTTTAGAATTAGTTGGTTCAACATTTGTATCTTCAGGGTTTTCCCTGTCATTCTGCTATTGTTGTTCTTCAGCGTCATTAGTTTCATTTTCCAAAACATCTTCCTCCACTAGGACATCTTGTGGAGGTGGGTGGGATCTCTGGCCAAAATTCAATAATGCAGTTGCTTTTACCACCTCACTGAAGGTAGTCTGGGGAAATTGGCTATCCAGAGTAACCAAAGGCATTTGGAGCATGATGAATGGGGGTACAGTTAATCTCATGGGTCTAGTTTCCCTAATCATCAAGTTCTCATCTATGATTTGCCTATGTTCATCCTCGGTCCCTTGGATCAGTGTCTTCTCCTATTTGGGTTCCTTTTGTGTTTGCTCCTGAACCTCCTTCTCTGTGATAACTTCTTGTTCCAGGACTTCCTCTTCTTCTAAGGGGATATCCTCTTTCTCTTGGGAAGCAATCTCCTCCGCTGTGTGATCTTCATCCTCATGAAGGTTCATGAGCTTCTCTACCCCGAAGACATCATCAAAATCATCATGTGGGGGAGAGGAATCAAAAATATTCTCAAGTTTGGGAGAATCCAAACTCACATCAACCAGAGGTTGGTCTGGCATACCAAGGCTGGTGGTTGTGCTTAGAGTCGAGGTCACCTTCTGCTTCTTCTTCCTTAGTAATGGGACCCAGGTGTCAAAAATACTTGTGGACTCCACCTTAGCAAAATTTTGTCTGCTCATCATTGTGGCTAGTGACAAGGATCCCGCTAGGTGAGTGGATGTTAGTGGAGTTACAAGGAGGCCAGAGGACATTTGTGTGCTTATTTGTTGGCTAGCCAGCCTTGCCAACTCCATTTTTTTCTGTAGCTATACCATTATGGGGGTTGGGCCTTGGAGAGGCACCTTAGTCAAGGTGTCTTCTTTCTCTTTCCCCTTTCTTGTGCTAGGTCCGACGGCGGCAGCGGAAGTTGAAGCAGACCTTCAAACAATTGGTCCCTTTTGGGTGCTCCTGGGACACACCCGAGAAAAATAATAGTAACAGGCCTCCAAAATGGGGTGGCATACTCCCTTGATTGTCAAATCTTTTGGGATGGCCAAATCCACCAAAGGGAGATCCAATTTGTCTGATCCTTTCCCTTTGTACGCTGGGTCTTCTAGTGGCCCGTCATCCGAAAAATGCTTTGGAAAATTTTGAAGGTCAAGCACTTTCATAAGTCCCTTGGACATTCGTGAATGTTGATGGGCCCAGAGATCAAAACTGTCCTGATAGTCTGCCCAAAAATATTTAATGTCTTCCTTATGTGGCAGGGATGCTCGGGGAAGTGCCAAGGCAATCTTTCCTAGAGGATCATAATTTTTCCTAGTGTGGTGGAATTCCATCAGTCCCAGGCTCTTCAAATCACCATCTACCTCCTTTTCTATGGTGAGGTTTCATGTATAACTCCCACAAGAAATTGGGAATGGGGCATTAGTGACCTTCTTCCATGTGAAGAAGTCGTGTAGCTCTAGTATTTTCTGGTAGAATTCAAAAAGAATGATTTTATCCCCGCAATACTGGGGAAGAAGATAGGGTTTCTTAGAGAAGCTGGTCACTCGAATGTATGTGTGTTGCTGGAACTAAATAATATAATGGTCATAAGTATTGACCAGGTTCATCGCCTGTTGTAATAACCGGTACCCGAAGTCCTGAGTAAGTGTCAAAATTTTTTGGTAAATGAAGGCATCATTTACCCTACAAAAATTTATGAAACTGAGTTCCCACTAGATTTGGGAACAATGATCCCATGGTGTTAACTGGACAGCCCGTTCCCAAGATCACCCAGTATTCCTAAACCTAGGAAATTCAATCTTTATTGGGATAGCGCCCATAGCATGTAAGATGTCATATAGAATTTAAAACTCTAGACGATTCCCTTCAGATGCGTGTCCACATGATTGGCTATACTATCCACCTAGTTGAAATTCTGGTTGCAGGTGGTTATGCAGTAAAGAAAGTAATACATCCATGCAAAGAAATCTTGGGCATGGGGTTGTCCGAAGATCTTGCATAATAATATAATGCCCACCTGAATGGGCTCTTTGGAATCCCTGTGGGGAATTTCCAACTTCATCTTTTTATGGTCCCTCTTTGGGGACTTCAAACACTGAGTGTTGAGATATTTGTGAGAGATGAGAGAAGCTTCCTCGAACTCCTATAATGACTTGGCCTAGTTGATGATGAAGGACCCCTTGAATTGTGGAATCCCCAGCCCTGAGGCAAAATTTGTTGCGTCCAGATTGACAATTGTCGCCGGGTATTGTAACGGTCAGGGATCGGTGAGCATAACAGTTCCAGTAGGTGCATTGTATAGTGTTTCTAGTTGAAATATCAATTCCTGTGATTGCACTGAGAAAGGAAAGTTTCCATCTTTAATAATACCGGAGGCGGCCAAATGAGTGGCCATACTGTCTCCATCGGCCTTCAGTCTGTATATGGCTTGAATTAAGCCCTGCATTTCAGCCCAAAATCTAGGCTTTGTGTTTGTTATTTCCTACACTTTGGATTCCACCTTGGACCCCACAAGAATGCCCTCCTTCGAGTATTTGGAGGTCAGTGGTAGATTAGCCAACATCTTTTCATCCTTGGTTTTTGTGACAGCCCGAGTGGAGGTAGTAGGTAGCTCTGAGCTATCAGGAGGAGTGATCAGCTCAGACATCTTGTTCACACAATCTGCAACCTGCAAGACTGGAGAACCATCAATACATGATATAATAATAATAACTTTTCTGATTCTGGAAAATTATCACCATTTCGCACCTATCCAAAAATGTTAGCACACATCAAAAATCCTGGATTATTAAGACATACATGAGTTGGATTGTGATAAACATCCCAGAGCTCCGGGGTATAGGACTAAGCAACAAAGATGGAATGAAGATCTAGGGGCTTCTACGCACCCGGAGTCCAAGAGAGTTTGTCATTGTCGATGTGACTAGTAGGAAGCCATACTTGGCTGACATGGAATGTCACGTGGCCACGTGATAGCTGGTGTAATGAAATTAATGGTGACAATTGGGCTGACATGGGGGAAATTGAATGTCAAATGAGATGGGGTTTGAATTCCCACTCATGGGAAATTAATCCTACCATTAAGGTGATATGACAGAGAAGAGAGAAAGTCACCATGGCTCAAACCAGTGATGTGTCGAGTTTGAGCCGTGGTGACTACCTCTCGATGAGCTCAACAAAGTGGTTAAAAACATGATGGAGTGCAACGATCTTGGTAGGATGGAAGGATATACACAAGATATACACACTAAACTATAGAGGGTTGATACTCTACAAGGGCTAAAATGTAGCTCGTAGAACAATGACATATACATAGCATCTAGAAAATATTTACACAATGCACAGAATTTACAAAGGCACAAAAGCTACCCTACGACAATATACAATATATACACTAGATTACAACTGCATAGAGGACGGACAACCATCTGGCAGAGCCAACCCACCAATGGGAGGCAAACCAGAAGCAAAATGCAAAAGCAAAAAAAATGAACGAAAGCAAAAACAAACAAAAACGAGCACCACAGAAGCAAAAGACAGAAAACCAAAGGAACAGAGAACCAGAGAAGGAAAATGAAAACCAACCTAGAAATGCGAAGGATGCAGGGAAGATGAGCACAGGAAACACTCTGCAACAGGTCCACCTTCAAACAATCACAAGAAAACACCACAAATCAACATTCAGTTAGCCACTAAGCACAGGGAGCAACTCACTATTTAATCACCTTAATATCGCTCTGAATGCTCTAACCGTTTTAATCGCGGTGACTATGAAAATGATAGGTAACTTCCATTTATACCCCTAGGGTAAAAATAGGTTGCATTCTTTCTGAAAAATCTGGAATAGGTAGGCCTCCAGACTCCGGGCCCAGGGATTCCATGCAACCATACCTTCTCACAAAAGAAGACATCGTGGTAGAGAATCCTGGAGTCTAGAATTCGGCTCTGGAAAGAACAAACAAACTTTGAGACCGGGTCCCAGAGACACAAGAAGAAAAAACAAAAGAAAGACAACCCTTGTGGAAGAAAAGCCTGGAGGGAAAACAAAGAAAACAAAAAGGAAACAAAGGAAGAGCAAAAGCGAAAAGGGGGACCCAAAATTTTTCCTACAAAATGTAGGGACGGGTATGCAGGGCATAACAGAATTCCTAATCATAAAATTAGGAATGTGACATCATTAGGAAGTGGGTTAGGATGAGATTAAGATTAGAAGTAGGCTTAGCATGGGTGAAGGGGTTGGGATTAGTTTGAAGCCAGTGTTAAGGTAGTTAAGGTAGGTTAGGTTAGAGGGAATATTAATGAAATGAATTATATTTAATATATTCATTCAATAATAGGGAAATTAATTATTTAAGCTTTTGATTTCTTTTGATAATTAATTTGAACTATAGCCAATTAATTAGATTAATTTAGGCTAGGGGATAGGTTTTTTCAAGTGATGAGGTATAATTAGGATTTCATTTAAATCCTTTTAAATTAATTGCTTTAGCCATGTTTTGATTTGAATTGAATGGATTGGATTGGATTGGCTAAAGCAATTAATATAAATTAGTGATTAAATCAATTAGGAAATTAAATTTGATTTGGATGAATTATGCCAGCTGATTAAAGAGTTGTTTTAACATAATTGGGGGTATGATCATACTTAGGGAAAATAGGGTCTATAGTTAGAGTAGACCAAATTAGGGTGGTTACAATAGCCCTTTCAAATCTTTTTCTGGTTATTTTTTTAATTGCAATGCATGTGGGCACAAGAAAGCATAATGCAAAAAACCTGATCAATCTAGATACAGACAAGATTACATCAAAGAAGAATTGACAGCTAAGATTACATGTTACAAATTTAATAACCTTGGATACATTGCAACAAATTGTAAGTTGCAAGTTAATCAGAACAAAAGACCTCCTATATGCTACAAATGCAACAATCTAAGTCATATAGCAAATTTTTGCAGGTGTAATGGAGTAAATATTAGAAGAGTACCACCTCCTATGGATACAAAGAAGAATTACAGTGATACTAATAAGAGTCTTGCAGAATACAAGAGTGATTTTGACAATTTATTCAAGAAAGTAGAAGATAACAACATTGGTAAGGTATGGAGACTCAAAGAGTCTAATGATGTATTTGTTCAGGGAGAGACAATAGATACTACTGGATCTTCACCTCATGCTAACAAAGTAGAATTGACGAAAATGGTCAAGCATGGCCTTAGGGGGAGCATTGGATGGAAACAACAGAATATATCTAGTCCTTGATTCTGAGGAGTAAGCTCCAGCGAGCTTAGTTGTGATATCTTCAGACATCATATAACTTATATCGTAAAGCACAACATCAGAATATGCATATTCTTTGATCATGATATTTGTGATTGACTAGATAGTGTATGATGTTAAGTATATTGGATGATGTGTATTTTAATTTTAACGATGAATAAAAGGACATCTAAGATACCTATTTCTTCACTATTTGAAGAGCAGCGGCCTAAGGAGAATAGAGATCAGACAGTATTAGACTATCTAACAACAATATTGTATGATCGATCGAAGCAAGAATTCGTAATTCAACATAATTGAGGTATTTACATCATCTACACATACAAAAGCTATGGATGCACCTTTGCTTTATGATGTTTTAGATAGACCTATATACAAATTCAAGAAACATCCATTTAAGTCCTGTGAAGATGACCCTAAAGGAGCATTTTCTCAGACATTACATGACATCTTGCATGTAGATGATATTAGGGCTTACATTCATTGCAAGTATGATATATTGAGTGTTGATGGGATTTCTACTGAAATGGAATACATGACTAATGATGGTAAAATCATGGAAGAATTCAAAAACATGGACGATTTGAGTATTATGAAAATATTGGATCTATATGAGTTCAGTGAAGATGAATGGTTCAAAATCTTACTAAGTAGAGTTCATGATCAATTCATCTAGATAGGAGAGCAACCTCTAAAGATCTGTAGTCTCATAATTCATGATATAACTGGGTTAGACAACACTAGAGTTATCCCTGTGGCTGAGAAGAACATAAAGAAATAGGTTGAAACCCTAAAAAATTCTAAATGGGAAAGGCGAGCTATGACAGTGAATGATATTTTCATACAGGATGTCAGATTGATTGTGATGATACTTGGATATAAATTTTACTACAAGAATAGACCTAATTCAGTTTCTATAGGATTCATTATGATGACTTATAGGATGGTAAAGGGAAACACTAAATATAACCAATGCGAGGTTCTGGCACAATAATTTTGGAGAATGTAAAGCTAATTAAGAGGGATAAATCTAAGACATTTAGATTTGACTCACTCCTAGTTCATATGTATATCAACATTGAGCATAAGTTTCCCTTAATTCACCCTAGAGCATGGAGAGAAGGGATACCCACTGGTATTTAGCCATCACAAAGCTACTGAAGGCAAAACAACACATGGGTTGATGGTGAACTATTTGGCATGATCAAGATTCTTCAGAGGCAAATGAAAGAAAGATTCAGAATTATAATATTCAAAAGTTTCAAAATTTTATTTATCTCCAGTCATGTGGTGAGTACAAACACTATCAATAATCCAGACATCATTTTTACTAACCTTAGATATGAGTGCAATTTCAACATACCTTTCTTCTTCATCTAAATCATCCTTCATAGCAACAAATACTACCTCAATGTTTTCATCAGATTCGGTGTCAGTGTTCTCAGCTTGGTTCTCAACCAAGTAAGAATACTTATTGCCTTTGTCCTTGTAGTCTTGGTTATCTATTCTATCATATTTTTGGTTGCTTCGGTAATCTCGATCATCAATTTTCTAAAACTTCTTTTCATAAGATCAGTCATTGTTTCTCTCATCTTTTCTCTTATTAGGGAATCTAGCAACAAAGTGACCAATTTATTTGCAATTAAAACATAGAAAGGGTAATTTACCTTTGTATCTACATTTTACTCTTTGAAATCTTATAGCCATTAGTGCTTCAATTTCATCAAGTTCTTGTTCATCACTATCACTTTCACTATCATTTCTCATAATGTGTTTATGACTTGATTTACTTATTTTCAAAGAAGATTTGAATGCAGACTCAATAGATGGTAAGACAGTGTTGTCATAGTTATTCATCTCAAATGAAATAAGTCTACCAATCAAACAATCAAGAGTAACATTGTTATTTTCTACTGCTCTCATTTATTTAATTGCAGATACTCTAATAGCATAAATAGGCAGTAAGGTTCTTATAATTTTACTTACCACTATTTATTCTTCAAGTACACCTCCTACTCCTTAGATAGCATTAACAACTTGTTTGATTCTGCTACTGTACTAAGTGATGTTTTCTCCTTCTTTCATTCTTAGCTCATCAAACTTTCCTCTTAGGCTTTGAGCTTTAGCCCTCAGTACATTTTTATCTCATCCATGTACTATCTTGAGTTTGTCCCACATTTGATTTGCAGTGATGCATGATTTTACATCTTCAAATTCAGCATCAGAGAGTGAAGAAGAAAGTTCTATCATCATAGAATTGTGTTCATGTTTCTCTCTCAATTGATCAACTATTGGAGGTCTAGTAGGTAAAACAAATTCAGTATCCAAGTACTGTGTAACATCATTTACAATACCTAAGAGGTGGAGTCTTATCTTGATTTTCCATGATGAAAAGTTATCTTTTTTCAACTTAGGCACATCCCTTTTACTCATCTTGTGATCTTTATCTTGAGTCTTGAAACTCTCTTCCAAGCACCAAAGCTCTGATACTAATTGTTAGAATAAATGAGAGGGGGGGGGTGAATCAGTGGCCTCAAAAATTAATCCAATAATCCAACCAAAAATTTATATCAGAAATATAATACCTCTATTTATCTTCAGTCCTACAAGATGTATGCCTTTAATTAACCTTATCAAATTTATATTTCTCGGTGAATATAATGTTTAACCTTTTCTAAGCTTTATCGAATAGCAAAAATTTAAACTTAGTGTTTACCGATCAATCCTATTTTAGTAATGTGTAAAGAAAAACATAAAATCAATGAACCATATACACATTTGACACATAGATTTTTAATGTGGAAACCCTGTTAAGGGAAAAACCACTTGGGACCGGTAACCCAAAATTTTCACTCTTCTGAAGTGAGCTCGGTGAAGAGCCAACCTAGTTAAAGGTTACAAATGCACTCTTAAGTGCGACCTTGTTAAAGGATTTAAAAGAATTGGTTAGTATTTTGACCTTGTTCATTCACTATGTTGTCAACAATTAAAAACCTTTTGATACTCTTAAGTATCTCAATACATTAAGAATTGTTAAATCCCACTGGGTTAAGAGATTTTCTGAATCAATGGTTGAACTGAAACAATAAATGATCTGTTAATCAATACAACTTTACTTTTCATATTTTTAGATCTATTGTAATTTCATAATACCTCTTTAGATCAATGATCTCTTCAAATCCTTTTGATCCCCTTCTTTCTTCTTGGTGAATGTTGTTGCTTCTCTGTTGCTCGGTGTCTACAAAATTATTGGCTCTATTTTTTAGCCTGTATGATCATATTTGTATGAAGACTTCTCTCTTCATCAGAATTATATTCAACATTCCTCTCCTTCTTAATTAATTACTTGTCTCTTTATATAGACATGATTTCACCATTTCATATGCTTGTCTTTCTTTTTCTTAGTGTAGATTCTCTCTTGGTCTGCAATTCACACCATGCATTTGCTTTAATCGTTAAAGCTTAGCTTTAGTTTTATCTCCTAGATTTATCCTTGACAACTGGGAATAAAAAATAGCTTTAAATATTTAGTTCAACTAGTCGATAAAAAAAAATCAATCAATCAGTTAACTCTATATTTAGCTCCTGCCAGCTAAGTGTTTTGTCATTTCCTAACTCTAGTTCTAATCGGTGATCAACTCTTAGTTTTCTTGGTCATTGACTCCAGTTGTCCTCAGGCATCAATAGTATTCATCGGTCAACACTGTGAACTGCTTGGGGTTCTCTATTTGTCAAGATGCACTGTAACTCGGTGTACACTGGCTTTTTATGTTTACCGATAACATAAACTTTATCTCTTTGGATTCTTGAAGTCTATGACAATATGTATATGACCAATCAGATTATATCAAGTTGACATCAATGACAATACAATACATTAACTGATTTAATGTCTTGCATTTACTTTCTGCAGCTCGGTGATCATCAACTTATCAACTTCAAACATTCAATCAGTTGTAGTTCATCATAATTAGTATGCACAAGGCTTGTAGCAAAGGATAAAGTTAAAATTATGGTTAGAGGAACTTTCTCTCACTTGCCAAAAGGCATTACCAATAAGCTATCTGATGTTCACCTATCTTTTTCTACTCTTTCTGAGAATGTTTTTAATGGTGAAAGTTCTTTGAAGGACTTTGGGGAGATAAGTCAAACCATTACATTAGTGCAAGATCATATTGGAAATCTCAAGACTATTGCTAGATATATTTTAATATCCCTCAACATATCAAGGATCTTTGCAAGAAACATGAGATGTTGATAGATAAGATGAAATACTTATAAGGTGATGCAGAGGAAGTGGGGCTATCCAACTTATGATCCACAAATTGTTATTAGTGCACTAAGGATATGTAACTTCACAATGTTCCTTAATTTCTCCTTGTGACTCAAATGTGTCAACTAAGGAAATCAACCCTCACCAAAGTCTACAATGGCTCTAGAGGGGTCCCTATTCACCCAAACCAACCAAAAAAACTACTTTCAAAGTTCCAAATTCCCAAATCTTAGGAAAACTCTCCAACAGTATCCCAAAGGGCTTAAATCCCTTGTAGGTCAATAATGAATATTTTGTAGACTTTCCACCTAAACTTCCCAAAGGACTCTAGAAAAAAATGGATTTAGACCCATTTGGCATTTACACACCATACCAAAACCATAACATTAGTTGTTTTGGACCATCTCATCAAACTGACCAAGTGTGACTAGTTTTGAGGGCTAATTACCCTACTTTTACAAAGAAACCCTATTAAATTCTCAACCCATTACCTTGGCTCTTTCAACAGAGTTATAATATGGCTTTAATTCAAGGAAAATACAATCAATTTGTTTCTATTGATGCTCCAAATGCAAAAGCCCCAAATTGGTCCTTACAAACCCTTAAAACTAGGACCTACTCAATGTTGACCATCCATGCTCTATTCCAACCAGAATGTGGTTGATTCACCTTTAAAAATGATGTCCCAAAATGGATCCAAATATAAAATTGTGCCCTCCTTTGGATAAGATTCATGCTGCTACACCTTAGCCCCAAATTTATTGTTCTTTCAAGACCCCAACATGATGATCACCAACTTTCCTTCATTTCTCTGCACATTTCAATGTTAGGAGACTATCAAACATGTTATTATATGTTCATTCAATGAGGATCAATCATTTCATTCATGGAGTGACCATTCTTCCATTAAAAAATACGCAAAACTATCACAAAAATGTAATTCCCTATGACTGTCAGCAATTACAGTGAATAACTAGAATAAGAATGAAATCTCAAAACATGTAGAAAGATTTTTTTTTTAGTTCCTTAAACCATTTGAAATGTATTGAAAATGAAAGAAAATCAAACTATCATGAAAAATTTATAGAATTCACTGATTTTATTGACTTTCCAAGTACAGTCTGTACACATATGGATTCTCTCGTACTCCCCCTGAATCCTCATGCCTTGAACATACTATGTAGGATGTCTCTTAACTACATAAACTAATTCCAATCACTTTTACCTGATTAAAAATGTATTAAGACCATTTAACAAGGTTTCCCTCCTAAACCAAACTACCCATAGAATTCAAAAATTTGAAATTCTAACCTTTGTTTAATTGCTCTATTTGCTTTGTAACTTATCAAAATTGTATCTAGTTTCATCTTATGATCTATTCATCCTATCTAGGACCCTCCTATCTATTTAGATCCCATTTAGGCACTATTGGTCCCCCTTACAAGCAATTTGGTCCTAAGGTCCTTATCAAGACCCTTAGGACTTTTAATCTTTACATTGAATTGGTCATTACAAATGGCCATGATTGGCCTTAAAAATTCCTAGATAACCTTAATAAATTATCTTCCACTCTCCAAAGTACCTTGTTTCTTCATGTTTCCTTGTGCTCTACTAGGTGCCCCTACACCACAAGGAAAATTTGGAATAATGAAAGAGAAGCATAGGATGTTCAAGGAGTTGTGACATTGGACTCTTCCCTCAATTGTTGACAGAGAATCCACAGTAAAGAACTATGATGAGTGGTTAAAATAATATAATTCTAACATTGATGTGGTTTTTAGTAGAATATGATAAGGAGATGTTCTCAATGAACAATTTTATTATGAAGCTATTGACCACTTTATTTCCAATGATGTTGCATATGCCAAGTTTCTTAATGATATCTAGGTAATTGGTGATGGGAGGTATAAAAAATCTAGTGGCAGAGTGACAAAAATCAAGGCTTTCAATTGGCCCACTAGATATATGATCAACTCATGGTGTGAGAGATATTTCAAGAGAGATGAGGCAGACTCGGATATAGGAGAGGAAAAGGACAACAAAGGAGAAATTGATCCTGATAGCCATGTGTAAAAGGTAGTACTATGAGTTATTTGATTTTGAATGAGGACTCGCATGTGATTAGTAGAATGTAAAACTAGATTAGCCTACTCCACGTTTTCCCCATCCTTACCATTTTCTCCACTCTCTTTCATTGGGTTGTTTCACTTCTCTTGATTCTGCAAATGTCCTTTGTTATGATTGCATCGTGGGTTTTGTACAGAATCAGTTTTGCAGGAAGGTGGTTGTGTTTTCTTTCATTCTATTAAGGTTGTAAGAGAATTCCTAAAGGCATATTCCATCAAGGATGAATTGTATTTTGACAAGTATTGGTAGCCTGTACCTTATTTTTCTCCTTATTTCTATAAAGGGAATCAAGGCTGATCTACTAGGGGTTCTGAACTTAGATAAATTTTGTACTTAGTTTATAGAGTAATTTTTGGCAAGTGATGTTTTTGGTATGGTATGAGAAACTTATGGTTTTTCATTTATGGAAACACATCTGATGTATTGATCGATTGGAATGAAGTTCACTTTTGGAGATACAGTCTTCAAAATGAATAAATATAGAAGCAAAAATATAAAGTATAGCAGTATTGTTTTGGATAGTGAAGATCGAGTACAATGTTTTATGACTTGCGAGATTAGTATAAGATACTATGGAGTATGTATGACCTTCACCTAAGATCGATTTGATTTTGGTGATGATTACAGAGAGTTAGAGTGATTTGTAGACATGCACGGATAGTAGAACAACGTAACAGAGAAGTTGAAAAAGTAGCAATAATTTAAGGAGTATGTCATGGAATCCTGGCAAGATAAGTTCGATTATGATTTTGGATAACCTATATTTTGGTTATGTAAGAGCGTCGACTTTGTATTGAGAGCCGACTATGTGATAATAATTAAGAGAGCCGACTTGATGATGAAAAAGATATATATATATATA
>MU226268.1:906998-924713 GCA_018584345.1 Thuja plicata | reverse complement strand
CTTGGGCAGAGGCTTGGTGAAGATATCGGCCAATTGTTCCTTTGATTGCACATACTCAAGTATCACCTCCTTTGCATGAACTTGTTCTCTCAAATAATTATACTTGAAGGCAATATGCTTTGTTTTAGCATGCATGACTGGATTCTTGGAAATGTTTATTGCACTTGTATTATCACAGTAGATAATTACTGGTTCTAAAATTTTCATATGCATACCTTCCAGTAATTTTTTGATCCATGTAATATTTGATCAGTTTGCAGCAGCAACAACATACTCTGCTTCTGCAGTAGATTGAGAGATGCATCCTTTCTTCTTGTTGATCCATGTGACAAGTCTATCGCCCATAAAGAATGCTCCTCTAGTTGTGCTCTTGCGGTCATCAATATTTCTAGCCCAATTAGCATTGGTAAAGACCTTAAGTTAAAATTTTCCTTCTCTTCTATACCATAAGCCATATTCCTTGGTATTCTTTAGATATCTTAGGATTATTTTCACATAAGTCATATGTGATTCTCTGGGATTAGCAGAAAATCTTGCAACTATTCCTACTGTATGGGAAATATCTAGTCTAGTGTGTACAACATACGTGAGTTTTCCAATCATTGATTTGTACAAATTCTAATTTACCTTTGATGACTTGTCCTCCTTTGTCATTTTGCATCCATTAGCCATCGGTGTTCCAACTCATTTGGATTCTTCCATCTTGAATATTTTTAGTACTTCTTTGATGTACTTGGATTGTGTAATGAAAATACCTTCATCTTGTTGCATGATCTGTAGACCAAGAAAGAAATTGATCTCTCCAAACATAGACATCTCAAACTCTTTGCTCATTTCATTTTCAAATGATTTGCATAGCATATCATTGCCTCTAAATATGATGTCATCAAAAAATATCTCAGCAATCAAGATGTTAGCATCAGTATCTTCCTTCAAATAAAGATTACTATTTTCACTAGTCCTTACAAATCCAATACTTATAAGATAGGAATGAAGTCTTCCATACCAGGCTCGGGGTGCTTGTTTCAATCCATACAAGGCTTTGTGTAGTCTACATACCATGTCCCTCTTGTCTGGATCAAAAAACCCTTATGGTTGGTCAATGTATACCTCTTCTTCAAGTATTCCATTTAGGAATGCAGACTTGACATCCATTTGATATACCTTGAATCCTTTATATGTAGCATAAGAAAGTAATATTATCACTCCTTCTAGCCTAGAAATGAGTGCAAAGGTCTCTCCATATTCAATTCCTTCTTCTTGTGCATACCCCTTGCATACTAGTCTTGCTTTATTTCTAGTGACTTCTCCAATCTCATTCAGTTTATTCCTGAATATCCATTTTGTACCGATGACATTCTTGTCATCTGGTCTCGGTACAAGTGTCCATGTCTTTTTTTTCTCTATATATTCAATCTCTTCATTCATAGCACTTATCCATTCATCATTATCTAGTGCAACATTGACAGTTTTGGGTTCATAATCACAAATAAGACATCTTGTATTTAGAGACTTACTTCTGGTTCTCATACCAAACTTTTTATCTCCTATGATATGGTTCTTTGGATGGTTCCTTCTGACATATATTGCAAGTATAGGTTTAGCTCTTTGTCTATTAGCTTGATCATCATTTTGTTCTTCATTCTATTCTCCATCACTTTGTGCATCATCTTGAGCAATATTCTGATCATTGGTATTTGCATCCTAATGCTCAGGTGCAATGATCTATTTCTCAGGAGCTCTACATTGTTGGTCGAGTAGAGTGTCAGTTTCCTCATTGTAAGCAAAACTATTGTAGTCCTATGGTTCTTTAGTGCTTTCCTTTTCATTCTTCTCTGCAAATTCATCTATCTTTACATTTGCACTTTCAACAATTTTGTTAGAGGCTTTGTTTAGACATTTATAAGCCTTTCTCTTGGTAGAATACCCTAGAAAGATTCCTTCATCACTCTTGGAGTCAAGTTTTACATTTGTGTCGTCTTTAAGATATAACATTGACTGCCAAAATTTTTGAAATAACTTACATTGGGTGTGTATCCATACCAAAGCTCATAAGGTGTCTTTTTGGTGTCTTTCTTCAATTGTACTATGTTTATTGTGTAGACAACTATACTGACAGATTCTCTCCAGAAGATTTGGGTGATGCCTTTCTCTATCATCAGTGTCCTTGCACAATCAACTATGGATATGTTCCTTCTTTTAGCAATTCCATTTTTTTGTGGTGTTCTCGGTGCAGAGACCTGTCTTCTGATCCCATGCTCATGACAAAAGTTAGTGAATTCATCTGAAATAAATTCCCCTCCTTTATCTGACCTTAAGCATTTTAATTCTTTACCGCTTTGTTTCTCAACCATTGCCTTATACCATTTAAACATGTTAAATGCTTCAGATTTATCTTTTAGAAACATGACTGTCATCATTCTAGAGTAATCATCAACAAAGAGAATAAAATATCTATCTCCATAATAACTCTTTTTCCTCATAGTTCTACATAGGTCAGTATGGACTAATTCTAGAATGGCATCATATGTATGGGTTTTTCCTTTGAAACTAGACTTTGTCATCTTACCTTTTTGATAATTCTTACACATGATGTTGTCGGGCTTGGTCATCGTCAGTAAGCCTCTAAAATTTCTCTTTTTTTCTAATCTTTATCATGTTGTCAAAGTTAACATGACACAATATTTTGTGCCACAACCATATGTCTTCGTTAGTAGCAATTAAACAAGTGGTGTCAGTATCATTCAGATAGAATAAGTTACATTTTGTCTGCTCATCAGTACCAATTAGATTTCCTGATTTATTGAAGATCTTTGCCTTCTTATTTTCAAATGCTACTCTGTGACTTGAATTATTCAATTGAGAAACACTCAATAGATTATAATTCAATCCATTTACCCAATAAGTATTTTCACATTTTATTTGGTTATTCAACATTATGGGCCCTCTACCTTCAATTGGACAAGTTGTGTCATTACCCATTCTTACTGAACCACCTTTATATTATTCAAAAGTCTCAAAATTTTGCTTATCACCAGTCATATGGTGAGTGCAGCCACTATCTATGATCCAGACATCATTTTTACTAACTTTAGATATGAGTGCAGTTTCTACATACCTTTCTTCATCATCATCTGAATCATCTTTTACTGCCACAAACACCATCTCGATGTCTTCATTAGATTCGGTGTTAGTATCATCATCTTTGCATTTTTCTAGGTAATTGGCCTTCTTTTCTTTGTCCTTTTAGTCTCGGGTATCTCTTCTTTTTGATTGTTGGTAGCTTCTATAATCACCTCTGTCAAACTTCTTTTCAAATGATCTATCATTACTTCTGTCATATTTTCTTTTGTTAGTACATCTTGCAGCAAAGTCTCCAATCTCTTTACAATTAAAACAAACAAGTGGTAATTTACCTTTCTATTTACCTTTGCCTCTTTGCATTCTTCTTTCCATAAGTGCTTCAATTTCATCAAGATCATCCTCTTCACTTTCACTATCACTATCTTTTCTCATAGTGTTTTTATGACTTGATTTACTTATTCTCATAGAATTTTTGAATGCAGACTCTATGTTTGGTAAGACACTATTATCAAAGTTATTCATCTCAAATGAAATCAGTCTTCCAATCAAATTGTCTAGAGTAACGTTGTTATTTTCTACTGCTCTCATTTCTTAAATGGCAGATACTCTAATAGCATAAGTAGGTAGTAAGGTTCTTAGAATTTTAATTACCACTGTATCTTCTTCTAGTACACCTCCAACTCCTCAGATAACATTGACTACCTCTTTGATTCTTGTGTTGTACTGTGTGATGTTTTCACCTTCTTTCATTTTGAGATCATCAAACTTTTCTCTAAGGCTTTCTGCCTTGGCTCTCAAAACTTTTTTATCACCATGTACAAGCATCAATTTGTCCCACATCTGCTTTGCAGTATTGTAGCTTTTGACATCTTCAAATTTAGCATTGGAGAGTGAGGAAGAAAGCTCTATCATCATGCAATTGTGCTCATGCTTCTCTCTCAAATTTTCAACTGTTGGTGCACCTATGGGCAACACATATTCAGTATCTAAGTATTGAGTAACATCATTACCAATACCTGATAAGTGGAGGCTTATTCTGCTTTGCCATTAAGAAAAATTGTCTTTGTTCAACTTGGGCACATCTCATCTATTCATCTTGTGATATTTAGCTTAGGTCTTGAAACCTTCCTTCTAATCACACAAGCTCTGATACCAATTGTTAGTAATAACTAAAAGGGGGGGTGAATCAGTGGCCTAAAAAATTAAACCTTAAATCAACCCTTAAAACTTATAACCACAAATTATGTCTCAAGTTATCTTATGTCCTACAAGATGAATTCCTTGAAATACTTTAATCAATTTTCTACTTGTCGGAATGCTTTGTAAATCTCTCTTTTGTATGATTACCGATAAGCAGTTAACTATTTACTGAAACACAGTAAATATGCAGAGTATACCGATCAATCCAGATTTGCATATGTGAAGTGTAAAACAGTGAAGTAATAAAACATAAACACATAAAACATGGATTTTTAACATGGAAACCATGCTAAGGGAAAAACCATTGGGACCAGTACCCCAAATTTTCACTCTTCTAAAGTGAGCTCTGTTAGGATCCAAACCTGTTAAAGGTTACAAACACATTGTTAGGTGTGACCTTGTTAGAGGATTTAAGAATAGTTTTTCACCTAGTATCTGGCATCTAATGCTACCATCCTTGATCAAACACTCACTTGGCCTATCAATAGGTATCGGGAATATCCAATGCTACTTTTATGATCAAACTTTTTGATACTCCTTAGGATGTATCTCAATTATAAAAGACTTTTAAGTCATGCTCGGTTAAGAGACTTGATGCTTCAATGGTTAAACTGAAACAATAATGATCTATTCATACACACAACTCAAGTGTAGATTTTTAGATCTATTGTAAGTCCATTACCTCTTTGATCAATATAATCACTTATACCTTTGCTCCACATTGTTCTGCTCTGTGATGTTGTCTCACTGTTCATCGGTGTCTGCAAAATCTAGCTCTTTCCTCAGCTTGTTGATCAGGATTGAAAGAAGACTTTCTTCTCCTTCAGATTTTATTTAGCATCTTTCCTCTTCTCTTGTTCACCTCACATTTTCCCCTTTCGTAATGAAATGGGTTTGTTTCTTTATAGACATGATTTCTCCTTTTCTTGGCTTTCTTGATTCTTGGCATGTTTCACAATTCTTGCCAATAGATTTAAAGAAAACTCCTAATTTATCTCAAAGTGATCTTCTTGCTAACTAGACAAATCAGCTTTAAATCAATTACTTATCTCCGGCTTTATCTGGATGATTAAAACAATGATAAGTATCTGTTAAGTCTATTTATAGCTCTTGACAGCTAAGCATTTCGTCATTTTCTGAACTCTCTATTCTGTCAGTCAACACTTTAGTTGGTCATCGGTGATAACTGACTGTTCTGTCGGTCTGACTTCATTTTTCATTGGGATCTCCGTCCTTGTCTTCTCCATTGGGCAACACTGAAATTCTCTCCGTCGAGTTACTCTATGTTTTGCTCATCGGAAACACTGTAACTTTGTTCGTTGGTAATGTTGTGCATTAGCTCATCGGGTAACACTATGACTCTGCTCTTTTACTATGATCATCAGTGTGCACTCCATCGGTGTATGTAGTCACTTAGTGAATACTTGACTTGTATGCATTACTGATATCATAGCCTTTGATTCATCGGTTCTTTGAATTCTTTGGCAGTATTTCCATGACCATACATATTATATCAAGTTGACATCAATGACAATACAATACATTAACTGATTTAATGCCTTGCATGATCATCAAATTATATATATATATATATATATATATATATATATATATATATATATATATATTTCTCATTACCAAGTCAGCTCACTTAACCAATATTACACAGTCGGCCCTCAATACAAAATAGTATTAATAATGCAAAGAGAAAATACAAAGTTGGTTCTCTTACATAACAAAAATATAGATTATCCATAGTCATAATCCAACTTAGCTTTCCGGGATTCCATGTCATACTCCCCAAATCATTGTTGTTATCCAACTGCTCTGCTTCACTATTCTACTAATGTCACATGTCTTCAAATATCTCTAACTCTCTGTATTCATCACAAAAATCAAATAGATCTTAGATTTAGGTCATACATACCCCATAGTATCTTCCTCTAAGCTTGCATGTGATAAATCATTGATCTTGATCTTTGATACCCAAAATAAATCTGTATTTCTGCTTCTGTACTTATTTGATTTCATAACTGAATCACCAAAACTTAACTTCTATTCAATCGATCAATATGCCAGATGTATTGTCACAAATGACAACCAAAAAGTAATTCATAACATACAAAAATGGTCAATTTCCAATCAAAAATTATAAAATAGCTTACACACAATGAAGATGAGGCTATTAGGAATCAAGCTATTGATGACATGTTGCCAGTAGTTTCAATTCAAGAGAGAGAAAGAATACTTACTGCACTCAAACCCTTGTTGAGAACCAAAGAAAGATTAGTGAAAATTATGGGCAATGAGTATGAAGAAGTTTTAGAAGAGGCACATAAGGCATTAGATCAGATACTTATGAGCGATATTCCTAAGAATACTCCACCTCCTAAACCTACTATGCCTACGCCTGTAGGAATTGATGAGTGTTCTAAGAAAGCTGAGGTAAGTGTTGAGAAGAGAAAAGATATCATGCAACCAAATTTCTATGTTTCTGGTGTGCCTGTGACCCTTGACACTTCACTTGATGATAAGGAACCATTTGCAAGACATATTGACAACACAATGGAAGATGAAGAGGAAGAACAGAAAGAGGAAGAGAAGAAAGTTGAATCTGAATAGATAAATGAGATAGATGCAACAAAAGATGAAGAGGCAAGAGTTGAGGTAAAACATGAACCTGACACATCTACTACTCTATTATTGACAAGTAAGGATAAAACTTTAAGTACTGATGTTGACAATATGGATGAGGATGAATTGATGAGACTATCTTTCATCGCATTCACAAAAGCAAAAGAGAGATCTGAGCAGAAAGGAGATAAAAAGACTAAGGTAATCACTAGAGAAGTTAATACTGTGAACAAACTAATCCTAGTACCTATTTTTTTTCAAGGAAAGGATGAAGCACAAAATTTGAGTTTGGCACTAGATCATTTTGATAGTCACTATGAGTCTTTAGTGAAGATTGTTGAAGAGAAGACAAAGAAGAATTATCAAGAGAAGAAGTTGAAGGAATTTTTCCAGTCTATTTCATGGGACTTGGGCATTCTGAGATCAGCTACATCAAAGACCAGAAGTTTTGTCACACACGGAAGGATTTTATATAGCTATTATATAAACCCAATCAGACATATACATAATATTGAAGATATTTTAGCAAAGGACATGGCTACACTGAATAGTGTGATGGACGGTTGTGAGACCTCCTCACAATCTATATTAGAGATGGAAAGAGAAATAAAAAATATCTATGACAAGATGAATGTCTTGGATATTGAGAAAGGGAGAGTAATGACAAGATTTGGTTTGTTGAAGAGTTTGATCACTCCTAGGCTATCAATTATTGAAGTTCATTTTTCTGATATGGATAAGACTGTAGAGTCATTAACACATTCTATGACCATAGACTTAAAGGCAGTATAGACATCATCCTATGCACTAAATGGACTAATTCATGTTATTCATTTGTTGATTGATTCATGGAACACAGAAGTGAAGATCATGGAAGATACCTTCCAGGATGTACCTACAATGGTGAGCAAGCACTAAAATTATACATTTTTGTAAATTTTGGATACACCTTTGTCATTGTTATCAAAGGGGGAGAAGAGAAGAAAAATGAATTAAGGAGAAAATCAAAAAATATATATAGTTAAAAAGAAAAAGAAGAAACAATGAGTTGGGACACTTAGTCATTTTTTGCTAAGTGTTGCCATCAATGCCAAAGGGACATATTGTTGGCAAGTGATGTTTTTGGTATGGTATGAGACACTTATGGGTTTTCATTTATGGAAACACATCTAATATTGATCTATTGGAATGAAGTTCAGTTTTGGAGATACAGTCTTTAAAATGACTAAATACAGAAGCAAAAATACAGAGTATAACAATATTATTTTGGATAGAGAAGATCGAGTATGATGTTTTATGACTTGCAAGATTAGTGTAAGATACTATGGAGTATGTATGAGCTCCACCTAAGATAAATTTAGTTTTGGTGATGATTATAGAGAGTTAGAGTGGTTTGTAGACATGCGCCAATAGCATAACAATGTAACAGAGCAGTTGAACAAGTAGCGATGATTTAAGGAGTATGTCGTGGACTCTTGGCAAGATAAGTTGGATTATGATTTTGGATAACCTATATTTTGGTTATGTAAGAGTTCTAACTTTTTATTTTCTCTTGACATTATTAATTCTATTTTGTATTGAGAGACGATTATGTGATAATAATTAAGAGAGCCAACTTGATGATGAAAAAGATATATATATGAAGCCTTTTTGTAAAGAGAAGTTATGATATGATGAAAGGATGGATATGTATGTATGGGAATGAAAGATGAGAGAGCATAGGTTGACAAATATCATTGAAGAGCTATGACTTGAACTATCTAAGCATTGAAGATGCTTGTTTTTTCATTACTGAGAACACTTTGTAACATAATTTTTTGTTGTAAGAGCTATAAACTCAGTTGGACCCTACCAAGGTGTTGTATACCTTTAACAAGTTTTTTATTCCTTTAACAAGGAAATGTACTATGTAATATTCAACTCCTAATAGGGCTAGGTATCCTAACAGGGACATTATACTTTAGTGCATGCTTGTGGGTACCATCCCCACCGGGGTTTTCCCTTGGCCAAGGTTTACTCAACAATAAATAATGTTGTTATGAGTTATGTGTTATTTTCTTATGTTCTTTTCATTTTAGCAAGCTTATGGTTTATTTGGACTTGGTTTAAGTTTAATTTAAAGTGTTGTAATACTGATTCATCCCCCCTCTCAGTATTACTCAATCCTAACAGTAATAGCTATGGTTTTATGATCTAATATGAATGCAGTTATATGTTTGAACAATTGTAAGATTTTAATCTGAGAGAATAATGAAAATCATGTTGCAAGTTGAATCCTATTCTTATTTTCTTGTTATGTTATGAATTCTTATTGTTGAGGACAAAAGTAAAATATCTTCATGGTTTACTTTGAATGTATGATTTCTGATTCAAGACTTCCTTCAAGGAAGGAATTAAATTATTTTACAGATCATATGTGTAATTTGAAAGTGATTGTGATTATTCAAAGTATGACTTGTAATAGGATCTACTGAATGCTTAGGTTAGGCTTATGCATTCATGAGATACATGCAGGCTTGTTAAGACAAGTTAAATGTTAGACTTTAACCCATGGGAATATGGCACTATTCTAAGTTTAACTAAGTCTTAGCAACCACAGATCTAAAAGGTCCCAATCATCTCAAATTTATAATTTTAATTTTACTTATTCTGGAAGTGAGTTGATATTGTACCTTGGGAAATAAATGAAAGAAAAAGATATGTCAGAATAGAGCCAATTCAGATATATATCATGCACCTCTCTGATAAGATCAACCTGAGGACATTTTACGTTAATCGCAAGCATGTGTAATAGATTTTGAAAAGTGTTGTTGAGCTTGCTAAGGGTAACCCACCTGGGTCTTGCAGAACCCGAAGTGAAGGAGGTAACTCTTGTTTTAAGAGACCTCGAGAATTGGTCAACGATAGGAGAAGGAATAATCCTCAATATTATCTCATACATCACTTGGGAACACCAACATAATGTTCCTTGGCTTGTGTTTGATCTAACCTTGGGTGCGCACTTCAATCTAATTCTTCTCGATGGAGATATTCATGATTATTTGTTGTGACCTATATGTTCTTCATATTCTTGGTCTGATGGAGCTCTCTGATCTTGTGAACTTTTTACTTGGTTTGTGCACCTCCTTGGCATATCATTTGATGTTCTTGGACTCTTAGACGACCTCCCTTTTGATGCACACTTCATTCTATTCTTTTGTGTGGGAGTACTTCATAATTTAGGTCATGACCTATTCTGCACATTATGTTTTCCTGTCTTGGAGATTGTGACCGATCTTGGCTGACTTGGTTGTATTGAGAACTTCTATATATTTTTGTATTTGTTCCTTTAGTTGACAGCTCTCAGTATTGAGTATTCAAAGATCCACATAAAGGATATAATCAAGATTTTTGATTTGTAATCATGCATGTATGCCTGTAATGTAAGCATCCATGTTGTTGGCCAATTGAAATTGAATTTTTTGATAATGTGAACATCTACTCTGACTTTCTCTCAGTTCCTTGTTTTTGTTTCTATTGTGTAACTCTTGATTCACGATACAGATAGTCCTCATTGAGGATTTGTCTATCGTGGTTGCACCAAAAAAATAGAGCCCTTAATGTATGTTAGGAAATATACTCAAATTGTAGTTATGGATGCACAACATCGCATCACTTGACACTAATAAACTAATAGTAGAGAACTAAAACACTAGAACTATTGAAGGTGGAGAAATACAAAGCATTCTTGCAAATTGATACATTGTCTCTACATGGTTGATACTCATAACATCACTAAATTAGCTGTGAACGGAATGGGAACATGAAACCTAAGATATCACACCCTTTTGCATCCACCAACATCATACTATAATTGTAAGATTATATAAATTAAAGTGCAATGATGTGGACCAAAATACTATGCTTTATCTAACAAAATATTCACGTCAACAATTATACTTACTAAATTTTGTGTTGTAGACACCTTAATACTTCTCCACGGC
The DNA here is from genome assembly GCA_018584345.1 of Thuja plicata. Classification (NCBI taxonomy): domain Eukaryota; kingdom Viridiplantae; phylum Streptophyta; class Pinopsida; order Cupressales; family Cupressaceae; genus Thuja; species Thuja plicata. Next base: position 913,812 of record MU226268.1, on the reverse strand, counting down.
TCTAGAATAAACCTAAAACATCCAGATATACTATCTATACTAATCTTGAACAATCTCCATATGCTGATGTCAACACATATGTATACTTCAGATACTACATCTCTTTAGAGCTCATAAGAACACCACTAAACTCAATTTAGACCGTAGTTGACCTCAATAAAAGCAATTTTGACATTAATGACAACACAAATTCATATTTGCAATTAAAGAAACTTTCTTAATGATGTATATCTTTTTGAGAAGAAAGACATGATGTAGTGGAAACTCTTTTGGATTGGATTAAGAAAAAATTACATAGATTGTAGTGTTTAATTCCTAGACAAAAATAGTTTGTAAAAAGGTCCAAAAAAAGAAAATACATCCCATATTTCACATTAGTTAACAATTTCTGGGAATTATTTTCAAGCAATACAATTCATCATTTGTTTTAAAGACATGTGGAAGAGTAAATTGCATACATGATCCATAATTTCTCAAGATAATTGGAAGACAAAAAGACCAACATTAGTAAATAGAACTTTATGTAAAAAGAATCAACACAAAACACATTGATAATAAAATGAAGAAAAGGTGACAAAGGCACAATCTCCATAGTTATTTAAGAGCAAACATGCTAGGGCCAAAATATAGATCACACATTACAATGTTTAGAACATGATACATTTCCCCAAATTCCCCATAAAAACTTAAGTGCTCCTCCTAGTTAGGAAAACATAATTAGAAATTCCAAACTCCTTATCTTACACTAAGTTTAGGGTTTTATAGATCATTATTTTTTGCATGTTGGAATTTTGATCAATCATGGAAGTCATTAACAACCTTCTTATGCCAATGATTTTTACATCATTAATCTTTACTATCTTCGGGCATGGATGCCAAATATGTCTTTTTGTAAAACTATTTTGCCATCATGAAAGGTGATTTGTCCCACTGCAATTATTCTTTCTCTCGATGCATGGAAGCGTTTCCCAGATCAGACAAATCCTTATTGGGATATCCCACATGATGGACAAGTGGCTCTCCAACTTGAGAGGATGCAGGTCCGATTATATTTTGAATGATACAAATTTGACTTGGATAAGTGTCGCATAGGTGGGTGCCTTTAGAGTTCTCTTGAAGTTGGGTTGAGGATGTGTGGTGGTGACTCATGGCAGGCTAGCGGGTGGTCTTGGAAGTTGGCCCTAGATGAGGCCAAGAATGAACACCAATATGATGTGTGTTTGGAAATGTCACGTATCACGTGACTGCAGAGGTGAAACAACAGATGTTAGGAACTATAGTCGAGGAAGCCAACTACTATTGAAGGTGTCTACATTAAGTATTTTTCATCTAGTTTCATAAAGAGTGGTAAGTTACTAGCACCGCATTCCTCTACATCTTTTATTTATATTATATGGGATTAACATCTTTCAATGCAAACACAGTCTACATCTTTTAACTTTGCGGTGATATACTTTTCAAGGACGAATAATCTTTCGTCCATTAATAGTCCTTAGATAATAAAAGAATGATTAGTCAAACAAACTACATCCAAAATATCAATTGCACTATATGGATCAAATGATCACCTTTAATTTTTTATATTTTGTTTAACTTCAATATAGATTTCTTTATGTATAATCTCATTCCACCCACTTTATATAAATACCATATTATACTTTTTAATACATTAATTGAAAAACATAACACTACTCATAAACTAACAAATCAAATACATATATAATACGAGACTCATATTCTTCATATTCTTGAGGAATTTGAATGATGACTACGACAAAACATGTTTTACAATTTGTATTGATGTGTTATTTTATTTGTCAACTAGTATATGTGTTGACTTGAAATTATGAAAGAAAAAAAAAATCCATTTTAAAAAACTAATTGATTTCGCTCATATTTATCATATTAGTTAGTTTTTAATCCATGCAATTGGGGCAATAGTTGGTACCAAGTGTCACCCATATATTGTGTTTTATAAATGTGCTTACTAGTGTAAGCACATCATTGAATTTCGGTTGCATGTTTGTATGTTCAAGTTGTCAGAGATATGTTAATTGAAGTGAGGTTTTTAACTTAAACAATGGAGGAACAGTAATCAATGAATTTGGAAGCCATTTGGGAGTTCTAGTTATGCATATTCCCCATGTTCTAGGGTTTACCCAAGGTGAATTTTTTAATAGATTCAAATGAGGCCAACTGTGAATGTAACCAAGGTGATTTTTTTAATAGATTCAAATGAGACCAAGTGTGAATGAAAGCAATTGACATTTGACTAAGGGGTAGATGAACTCTATTCATTTGGAGGGTAGCTATATAGACTTATTCTCCTTACCTTGCAAGGAAACGAACAAAGGCTTCCTATCTCTTTTACCAATAGAATATGTCTTAATAAAGAGACAAATCCAAAAAACGTGACATTAGAAAGAAACAAGAGCAATTTAAAAGCTCCCCTTAACTTGTCCAAATATTCTCCTCCACTGCACTAAAATACAAATTACCGAAATCGAAATTCTTAGTTGTTCGAGGAGCTCGCATTATCAAGACCACAATTCCTAAGTTTTGTTTTAGGAGGTGATGACGTATAATAAACTTGTATTTAATTTGTTTTGTATTTTTTTAACATAAAATGGTTAAGAGAGAGAGAGAGAAAGGCATTAGAGTACAAATTAATTTGTATAATAAATAAATTATTATTTTATATTGAAAAACATTAACAAAATTTGTGGTATATAATTTTTATTTGTAATATATCGATAAATGTATAATGGATTGATTTGTGATTAGATTGTATTTCTTTTAATTAGAATTTATAAGAAATACTTCATTTTAGATTTGAATTAAAATTATAATTATTTGTAATATATTCAATTTTCTTATTAATATCAATAGAAAAATAAAAATGTTAAAGTTTAATCAAATATGTTTTATTCTTGTGATATTGATCAAAATTATGAGAAGGTACTTTATGTTTATTAGCGTTCATTAATATTGTATCTTTTGAGTAAGTCTAGTCTTATGATTTATTCAATTCGGACAAAATAACTATAAGTGGGTACAATACTTTAAGAGATCAAATCAATCTATTTATTTGGTATGCTATTTTAAATTTTCTTTCAAAATCAAAATTTAAAGTCCACTTAAAATCATTATCATATTATGTGTTAGTGTTTAATAATGATTTCAAAAGTACGTCGTACAATTCACCATTATTAATTATAACATCAAATCGCATGCTTTTCCAAATTTCAATTACCTTTATAATTCTGAATTATTAAATTATAATAAAGATGAATGAGTAGACATCACCAACACGAAATCAATCTAATTCAATATAATATTTTTTTTTTTTTAAATAGCATATCATGAAATAAACCTAAATCTTAAATTTTAATTATACCATATTCCAAAATATTTCATATTAAATATAAGATATTTAAAACTATTATAATCTAATAAACAAACACCCCCAAACAATATAGTTATACAATACATTATTAATATCTAATCTACCTCTTCTTATGTCTCTGGAGTCTTTTATAATAAAATGATGCATTTAATATCAAAAAAAACAATATAAAAACTTGCTCTAAAACATAAAACTATATTGAATTTGAAATACCCATTAAATTACTAATAACATAACCAAAGGAATTAAAGTGACAACTCAAGTTGAAAGACATGGGAATATATTCACTTACAAGCATTCCCTACATGGTTCAATTTTATTGAAAGTTGAGGACCACCCAAAAGATAAAACACCCAATACAAACAAAAGAAGTAAAGTAATCCCTCTACTCCCATTGAAGTTGAGTTTTGTTGTTTCACATCTACTTTTTGAAGTCCAAAACCTCTTTACTTGTACACCACTCCAAAGTTGTGGTTTTAGACCAATACAACACAAGTTGGCATTGCACAAGCTTCAAAACATTCCTTTGTACTCATTTCATTACATGAAAAGGCATGCAAATGCATGATAACATGATTATGCCCATCAATCAGTCAAGAGTCAGTCAAGAAGGTACTTTGATACTTCCATACCAAAAGCATCCTTCTTCTTAAAGTAAGAAAAACACATAAACAAAACAAAAAACAACTCATAGGTACCTCTTTACTGCTTTTTCATTCCCATGCCCATTCTCTAAGCAAATAACGTTATATTATTCCTTCCCCACACAAGGCTACAAACACAAGGGCCTCTGCCACTTTTTAGCAGGATCAGGGAGTAAGCATGTGTAAGTCACGGATGCATATTGGGCATTTGGCCCTGATTAGGTGAAGCATGTGGAAATAAGAGAATCCAAATCTTCCAAGGACTGCAGACAAAATCTTGCAGCGGGGAAGAAAAAGCAGGTTACTTTATAAAAAGTAGGAATGTGCATGGGAAAGGGATGGTCCACACACAATAAATAAAGAGATCTCAACATAAAGTAAATTCTGTTTTGAAGCACATATTTTAATGGGGGGCGCTCTGGTTGACTATGGGTCTATTCCACACCAGTCTGGTATAGGTTTGAATGTTTTTTTAAAGTTATTCCTCTTTTGCTGCTTGCTTTTCTTTTTGGGTTCCTTTTCAAATGTGACAGTTAGTGTTGTTGCAGAAGGGAGGTGGGATAGTCTTTGATGCTCTCCTTGTGGGATTTGGCCCACTTGATTACAAAGGTGCTTCTCTATTGAGGTTTGGTATTTCATCTCCAATGGTTTTTAATTCATGGTTTTTTGTTTTTTTTTTTAAAGTATATGGTCTATTGGGTGTGTATATGCAAAAAGTTTTAGAGGTATCAGGAAATATATTATAATATGTTATTGATATTTTAAAATATTATACAACTTAATAGTCAGTACGAAGAGATATTTCTAGAGTCGATAATAATGAGGTAAAGTGTTCTTAATAGTAATATGATTGATTAGATGTGTATATCATCCAATATAACTAAAAAATTTGAGAGATATTGGTAAAGGGAAGTCAATAATAATGAGGTAAAGTGTTCTTAATAGTAATATGATTGATTAGATGTGTATATCATCCAATATAACTAAAAAATTCGAGAGATATTGGTAAAGGGGAATATGTTATGATCTGTTAATGCTATTTTATATAACGTTAAATTTAAGAGTCAATATATTATAGTTAATAAAGATGAGATGACTACTCAATAAGAGATGTGATGTTTCTTAAAGTCCATATATTGATTTAAAGTGTTTTCTGGTTTAATAATGTAATAAATTTTTAGCATCAATATTTTGAAACGCAATCCATGAAAACATCAATCTTTTCTCTCATTTTTCTTCCCCCCTCTCTTCTCGCCCTTCTATAGAACATTGTCTACAATCTACTATATTGTTCTTTATATAATGAATCACATATTAAAAATTATCTCACAATTAAATTTAAAAGTGTACTCGCTTTATCTCAATATAATTATTGATCATTTGAAAAACAATACAAAATATTGTATTGTATAATTATCTAATCAAGAGACTAATAATCTATTGCTAGTCAATATGAACATAATTCCATGACAGTGAAAAAATATGCTTCTAATATGACACTGTAAACCCATTCCACCATCTTCATTGTATAATTTGGAGATTTAATGCACCAAATAAGACCTCTGAAAACTAATACAAGCAATCTTTCTTTTGTAATTGACACTAAAATATTAATGTCCACAAAGCAACTATCCAATAATTTTTTTTACTTGGTTTTTACCTCTCTCTCTCTCTCTCTAACAGAAACTACTGGAAACATATCCTCAATAGCTTGATTCCTAATCGCCTCATCTTCTATATGTGCAAGTTGTTTTCTAATCTCCAGTTTACCATACAATTCTTTAGGTATACTGCCCTCTATCTCTAATAGATTCTTCTTGAAAACAAGTAGATGATTAATCACTATGTCCTCAATCACTAGTTGGTCAAATTCCTCATACCTGTCATAGTATTTGTTCATTGAAACAAGCTTCCCTTGCTCAATAGCTCCTTTTCCTAGAATCTTTATATCTAGCTTCCATAACTGTCTGTCACTTGTGGTCTCTTTTTCAACTTTCTTCTCTTCTACTTCAGTCCTCTTCTTCGTAGGAGGTGAGTCCAGTTTAGTGGACCTAGTGTTTCTCTGAGGAATAATATTTTTTGTCTCTTCCTGCAATGTCTTCTGTGGTGGTGAGGGTGTAATCACATCAATTAGAGTAGAAAGTGGACTAACTACCTATTCAATTTCTGGAGGTGGAAGGGTTGTAGTAGCAGTACTTGCCAACCTAGAAGATCTCTTTGTTATCTTCTTCCTTCTCTCATCTCCTCTTTAGTTATACCTTCCTTAGCTGCACAGTCATCAATTATATTTCCCACTCTTCTCTTTCTTAAACCTCTAGTCTTTTCTTCTCTGACTTTATCTGATTTCTCTTCATATCTACCCCATCTCTCCTCAGATGTATCAACTTTAGACGCCAGAACATGTTCAACTTGCATAATTAAAATTGTTGGAATTGCAAACATGCAAATCCACAGACCCCGAATATACCTACATGCAAGAACCTGATACAAAGTAGAAGCAAAAAGCGAAAAGGTGAAGAACTCAGAAGAAGCTCAGAAAGTGAGAGCGAAAAATATCAACTGAATTAAATTGAGAGCAAATACAAAGTTCAACCTTATAAGGTGAACAAAACCCTAAAAAGGAAATACTAGGTTGTGCATTATTAATTAGGAGTTAATTAATAACGCACCTAAGAGAAGCTTAAGCTAATAGAGTAATAATACTCTAACACCCCCCCTTAAGCTGAACGCAGGGAGAAAGCAAACCTAGCAAGACTAAGAAAGC
>MU226268.1:871427-893685 GCA_018584345.1 Thuja plicata | reverse complement strand
CTGAATGAAATGACAGAAAGTAAAATGCACCCCCCCACAATGTAAAATTCTATCCCCTGAGCACCTCAAATGAACAACTACTGAAAGCACACAAAGAAAACGAGGAGAAAACCTGAGATCCAGAAGCTGAACAGGAGCACAAACGAAGGTATGAATTTGACTGCAGAAAACAGTAACCAAATGGAAAAATCTGAAACTGAAACCTGCACCAATGCGTCCGTCTCAGAAAGACCTTTTCGGCGATATTTCATTTTTTGAAAAATGATACTGTATGCTCAAGTTACGGTCAAAAAACCACCTGGAGGTCCAAACAAAGGGTTCTCTGGAAAAAACCAGTCACGGCAAAAAATTTGACGGCCGTATGACCGTCACGGGCCCGTCGCTGACGTCATGCCGGAAAAATCTGAAAAATGCCGGAAAAATCAAACTTCGCCGGAAAAATTGAAAAATTTGGCCGGAAAAAAATCCGATAGCTGACGTCAGGGTGACGTCAGCCCTGCGCAGCTCTGGGGGCGGCCAGGTGGCGGGCCGGTGGCCACAGCCGGCGGCGACTGCTGCTAAGCGGCGCTGCTGGTGGCGCCGGTAGCTCCTCCGGCGGCTGGCGGGCTGCGCGCTGCTGGAGAGCTGAGCCTAGGCGGCGCCGGGGTGGCGTGGTGGTGGCGCACCCCAGATCGCCAAAAAAACACACTTTTTTAATTTTTTTTTTGATTTTGACCTCGTAAACTGTGCCGTACGGCCCGAAAAAGGGCGAAAAAAATTTCCAGATGCTCCGGAGGCCAAATAGGTCAAATTTTATATCAAAATTCACCGGATCGACCCTCTGAATCCATTGGAGAGGTCTGTTTTGACCCAAGATGCCTCTAAAAAATAATTTTTATCAGATTCAACCAAAGAAATACGGCTGAAAGATGAAACCCTTGAAACTCCAAAAAATCTTCAAATCAGGAACAGGTGGCCACAGCTCTGAGCTCTGATACCATGTAGGAACTGATGAAAGATCAGATTCGACTCCAAGATCCAGCTGCATGCAAAAACCTGTCACAAGAAATGAAGCGAAAGAAGGAAAAAGCAAAAACCTAGATTTTACTCAAAAGGTGAGAGAAAAAATATTATCTGAATTAATGAAAGACAAATACAAAGTTTGACCTTATAAAGGTGAACGAAACCCTAAAAGGTAAATACTAGGTTGCGCATTATTAATTAATAACTAATTAATAATGCACCTAAGAGACGCTTAAGCAACTAGAGTAAAAAAGAAATAATACTCTAACAGATTTATCATCTTGACGCTTATAACGGTAAGGGTGATATCGTAACTCATGTTAAAAATTTCCAAACCTTGTGTAGTGATTTTTATCATGACTATGGTTTTAATGGACAAGTTGTTTACTAGAACCTTTCGAGACAAATCTTTACAATGGTATTATTCCTTGCCTCCTTATTCAATTGATTCCTTCCAAAAACTTGCTAATTCTTTCATTGAATAATTTCAAAACAACATTGGTCCTTATATCTCTCTAACTGATTTAATGCATTGTAAACAAGGTGTTAAAGAAAAAGTTAGTGATTTTATTGGTAGATTTAAGCATTTTCATGCTCATATTTCTTATCTTGTGCCTGATATTGATGTGCACTCCATTTTTATTACAAATTTACAAAGTAACATTAGAGATAAGATACTTCTTTATGAATTCTCCTCTTTTCCACAATTGTGTGTCATGCTTCATCATTATCAACTTCAAGTGAGTCAATTTGAGAGTACCACTATAATGGATCATGTTCCCATTGATACAAGTGATTTCGCATCCAATTAAACCAAGTTTTAGAAACCAAATAACTACATCAGAATTAAAAAATCATCCAACAATGTTGATGAATAAGTGACAGTAGCATCCAAAGGTGTAGCTCCTTTGTCATCTATTTTTAAACCTACTCATAATTATACTTAGCTTTCTAAATCTTTGCATAATGTGATGTTGAATTTAATTAATTCTATTGTGTTTAGCACTTCCTCCTATAAAACTGTTGGAGATTTGTTTCTGTTCAGTTGATTGATTGTATGTTTGTCATTGATGACAACATATAATATACAGTAACATTCTATATGAACTTATCATAATAGTGTTATCCAACCTTGCGCGGTTAGAAACATGTTATAGACATGTCTTGGTTACTATATTCATACACGTAGGTCTAGATATGATGTTTTAGTCAAGTTGTGTAACTCTATTATTGGCAGTTACAGTTCTGGAAGAGTATCTGTTCAAAGCCGACGTATTTAACATGTTTCTTGAGTTGCGCCTATTTTTAGGATATGCATGTGTATATTCATGATTAGTTATGAGTTAACTATGTTTGGTTAAACACACCTATCATGTAACATTAGGATCGTGCTATTTGAGATGATTTGGTGAAGCCGACTTAGTGAAGAGTTGGGTCTGTTCAGTTTGTGTTGCGTGGACTTAATATTGTTTGCATGCTTAGTTAAGCTGACAAAGATTTTTTTGAAGTGTTTCCAAGAGTCGTCATGACCTTCTAATTTAAAGAAGATACTTATAGCAGTTCATTTGAAAATGCAAAGTGTGAATGATAAGAACGGAGACAAAAAAAAAAGTACAGAGTAGAATATCAGAGTTGTTTCATTCATCAAGGATCTATGTGAATAAGCAGTTGAAGATTACAATACATTGGAACTGATCAAGATAGCGTCTCTACTCTATAGTTCATCATCAGATATAGTGTATATCTATTCTACAGAAGGTTGTAGCCTTCACCATTGAAGCAGTGAGCTTTTGGACAGTGAGTCCTCACCCCTAACAGGGTTATTTGTAAAAGACTCTTAACAGGGTTAGACCCTTAATCAGGTCACTATACTTATTACATTATAAAGTACAACTCCTAATAGGGTTGAAATATCTTCTAATAGGGATTACTATAAACAAGTATAGTTCATTGTGGGTACTAATTCCCATCGGGATTTTTACCATTTGGTTTCCCCGTAACCAAATTGAAGTGTTGTCTATTGTGTTATCTGAATGTGTATTTACTTTATTGTATTCTGAAGTTAATAAGAGAACAGAATTAAATTGGCTTATAATTGATTCACCCCCCCCCGCTCAGTTATCCTTTGGGACTATTCTAACAATTGGTATCAGGGCCAAGTGCCTTGGAGAAGAAGCCTAACAGCTTAAGGTATATCAGATGTCTTACTTCAGAAAAGAGAGCCCTAAGTTTGATGGAGAAAATTACATGGATTGGAAAAACAAAATGATAACCCATTTATAGTGTGTTGGTTTTGATATCTTTGAGATAGCCACACAAGAAGTTGTTATTCCCTCTTTAAAAGATCTATCAAGAGATGATGCTACTGGTAAACAGAAGGATACATTCAAAGCTAATGCAGTTTCCAAAGAAGCCCTTATAAGCGTACTATCTGGCAGTGAATTTTCTGAGATCAAGAAATTAGACAAGGAATACACAATATGGAATTATTTAGAAGACATGTTTGAAGGAGATATTCAAGAAAATAATTCACACAGGAAGACATGAAAAAAGAAATACAACATTCTTGAGATGTTACCTGAAGAGAACATTAGAGCCTACAATCAAAGGATAAATGAAGCAGTCTCTGGAATCAGAAACAATGGTGGAGAAATATCAGAAGAAGATATAATGGACAAGCTGTTAACTACCTTAACATCAAACTATGAAAACAAGATAAGTATTCTAGAAGAAACCATGCAATTCTCACAAGACTTCAAGAGAGAGACTTTGATCAGTAAAATCTCTGCATTTGAGATATCAAGATTGAAAACTAAACCTAAAAGTGAAACAGCTTTCAAAGCCTCAGTCCATGGTAAGAAATCCTTACACATCTCTAGCCTTAATGAGAAAGAAGAAGTTGATGAAGAACTAGAAGATATCATTGCTATGATTGCTAAAAAATAAAATAAAGGAAAAGGAAAATATGAAGGACAGCTTCCATTCAAATGTTTTTCATGCAACAAGATTGGTCACTTTGCATCTAAGTGTCCTACAAGAGTCAAGAAGTTCAGATTTGATTACAAACCTAAATATAAGAAGGAATGTTACCATGCTGAAGAAGGTGTAACTGATGAAGATTTGAGAGAGGATGAAATTGGATTCATTGCCCTTAGAGACATGGAAAAGTTGCTTGAGGAAATGGACATTGCAGATGAAAAGGAAGAACAAGAGTTAGCCCTAATCTCCAAAGTAGACATCATAATTGATTGGGTCATTGATAGTGGATGCTCTCACCATATGATAGGTGAAAAAGACATTTTTGTTCATTTAGACAAATACAAAGGTGGTATGGTTAGATTTGGAGATAACACTCCTAAACCTATCATAGGCAGAGGTTCTATCACTTTGGATGGAAATAACAAGACAGATGATGTTTTTTATGTTGATGGATTACATCATAACTTGCTAAGTGTTGGACAACTACTTGACAAAGGTTATCATTTGGAGTTCAAAGACAACAAGTGCATCATTAACAACAAAGATGGAGACATGATTGCATCAAGCTCCAAAACAAAAGGTAATGTTTTTCAGCTCAATTCATATGTAAGTTGTTTTGTTGCAAAAGTGGATGAAAGTTGGTTATGGCACAAGAGACTCTGTCATATCAATTTTGATAACATAGTAAAGATAAGTAATGTCAAGGCAGTCAGAGATCTTCCAAGTATAGCAAGACCAGTTGACACAACATGCAGTGAATGTGTTATGGGAAAGCATGTAAGGAGTTCTTTTAGAAGCAAGCAAACTCAGCTGAAAACAAATTGGACCTAGTGCATACAGATTTATGTGGTCCTACCCAAAAAAGATCATACTATGGAGAAAGGTATTTCATTTTGTTTGTTGATGATTTTTCAAGGATGATGTGGGTTGCATTCTTAAAAGAGAAGTCTGAAGCCTCTGATAAGTTCAAAATATTCAAAGCTAAGGTTGAGAATGAATCTGGATTAAAACTGAAATGTCTGAGATCAGATAAAGGAGGAGAGTTCACCTCTGATCAATTTTATGAGTACTATGAAGAACATGGAATAAAAAGATAGTTGAGTGCTCCTAGAACCCCTCAACAAAATGGGATTGCAGAAAGGAGGAACAGGATTATACTTGATACAACACGCACTATGATGATTGAAGGAAAAGTTGTGCACACATATTGGAGAGATGCAGTAAATACAATAGTCTATACTATCAACAGAACTCAATTGAGGCCAGGCGCAGGTAAGACACCCTATGAACTTTGGTTTGGTAATGTACCTACAGTAAAGTATTTCATAATTTTTGGCAGCAAATGCTACATCAAGAGAGATGATGGTGTTGGTAAGTTTTATGCTAGAAGTGATGAAGGTACTTTCCTTGGTTACTCTACAAAAAGCAAAGCATACAGATGTTTCAATTTGAGATTGAAAAAGATAATTGAAAGTACTCATGTAAAAATTATGAGAATTTTATGGTTCAAGAGAGGTACTATGAATATGCACCTATGATTGAAGATGAACCCAGGCCTAGCAGCAAAAATATTGTTATTGAAGAAATGTTTGATTGCATTGATGTCTCATGCAATGACCCTAAATAAAGCAGAGAAGAATAACATATTATAGAAGAAGAAGTAACACCTAAGGTTCCTAAATTCACATCTAGATACCACTCTAAAGATGATATCATTGGAGATCGAAGTAGCAGTGTTTTGACCAGATCAAAAGCAAAAAGTCTAACAATGGATGAAGAGGTATGTTTACTTTCACATATTGAACCTTTAAGTGTTGAAGATGCTTGTAATCATTATGAATGGAAGAATGCAATGAAAGAAGAATTAGATAAGACAATTAAGAATGAGACATGGGAATTGATTCCTAGACCCAGTGACAAAAATGTGATTGAAACAAAGTGGATCTTCAGAAACAAGATGAATGAAGAAGGTACAGTAGTAAGAAACAAAGCAAGATTGGTATGTAAAGGATATGCGCAGAGAGAAGGAATAGACTACACTGATACATTTGCCCCTGTGACCAAACTGGAAGCCATTAAATTGTTCTTGGACTATGCAACATTCAAATACTTTAAAGTTTATCAAATGGATGTAAAGTTAGCTTTTTTGAATGGTGGCTTGAAGGAAGAAGTCTACATAGAACAACCTGAAGGATTTAATCTTTCAAATAAACCAGACATGGTATGCAGATTGAAGAAAGCACTCTATTGTCTTAAAAATGCCCCAAGAGCTTGGTATGAGAGGTTTGATGGTTATCTTACCAAGATTGGATTCAAGAAAGGTGCCGCAGATTGTAACCTATTCACAAGCAAGACACCTGATGGATTACTACTAGTTTCCATATTTGTTGATGACATTATCTTTGGAGGTAATGACAAACTTAGTGTAGCATTTGCAAAAGAAATGTAGAATGAATTTGAAATGAGCATGATTGGTCCTATAAAATACTTTTATGGACTAAATGTAAAGCATACAGATAAAGGTATATTCATTAATCAGTCAAAATATGTAAAGGAAATATTGAAGACCTTCAAGATGGAAGACTGTAAGCCAGTATGCACTCCTATGATAACAGGAAGCAAGCTTTCAAAAGATGATTATTCCACAGCAGTTGATAAGACATTGTACAAATCTATGATTGGAAAAATCATTTATCTAACTCAATCTAGACTTGACATATCTAATGCAGTTGGCATTGTTGGAAGATTTGAAGCTGAACCCAAGCAGAATCACCTAATGGAAATCAACAGGATATTCAGATATCTAAAGGGAACTATAGACTATGGTTTATGGTATCCTAAATCAGAGAATGTACAACTTCATGTGTATATAGATGTAGATTGGGCAGGTTGTATTGATGATAGGAAGTGTACTTTAGGAGGAGTAGTATTTCTTGGAGATAGGTTGGTTTATTAGATAAGCAAGAAGTAGAACTGTATTTCTCAGTCAACAGCAGAAGCTAAATATGTTGCAGCAGCACTAAATTGTTCAACTGTGGTTTGATCAAGCAGATGGTTAAAGACTTTGGTATTTAGGTTGATTATCCTATTGTTATTCACTATGATAACACTAGCACTATTAACATGTTTAAGAACCCTGTGATGCACGCAAAGACAAAACACATAGAGATCAAGTACCATTTTCTAAGAGAAAAGGTTGCAGACAAAGAAGTGAAATTGGACTATGTGAGCACCAAAGAACAGTTGGCAAATATTTTCACAAAAACTTTATCAAAAGATACTTTTGACTATCTCAGATAGAAGTTGGGAGTAATTCCCTCTCCTAAGTCTGGTTAGAGAATACAGAAAGAACATCAGTCCTTTGTGACTGATAAATGGTTGACTACTCTACTTCTGGAGTAGTACCTATGCCAAATGGTTTACGGTGCCCTTTTCCATTAATGTCAAAGGGGGAGTATGTACTAAGGGGGAGCATATACTCTGGGGGAGTATATATATGGAACAAAAACACAGTCAGAGGAACTGCAGCAGTGTAGAGAAATATTTGATGAGGATATTGAGAAGATTGTAAAAGAAAGAGGACACCATGAATAGAGGATGTTTTTAAAATCATATATTGCCATCAATTTCAAAGGGGGAGATTGTTGGAGATTTGTTTCTGTGCAATTGATTGAATGTATGTTTGTCATTGATGACAACATATAATATATAGCAGCATTCTATATGAACTTATTAGAACAGTGTTATCCAACCTTGCACGGTTAGATACATGTTATAGAAATTCCTTGGTTACTATATTCATACACATAGGTCTAGATATGATGTTTCAGTCAAGTTGTGTAACTTTGTTATTGGCAGTTACAGTTTTGGAAGAGTATCTGTTTAGAGCCGGCGTATTTAACATGTTTATTGAGTTACACCTATCTTCAGGATATGCATGTGTATATTCATGATTAGTTATGAGTTAACTATGTTTGGTTAAATGCGCCTATCATGTAACATCAGGATTGTGCTATTTGAGATGATTTGGTGAAGCCAACTTAGTGAAGAGTCGCATCTGTTTAGTTTGTGTTGTGCGGACTTAATATTGTTTGCGTGCTTAGTTAATCTAACAAAGATGTTGTTAAAGTGTTTCCAAGAGCCGTCATGACCTTCTACTTTAAACAAGATACTTATAGTAGTTTGTTTGAAAATGCAAAGTGTGAATTATAAGAACAGAGACTGAAAAAGCACAGAGTAGAATATCAAAGTTGTTTCATTCATCAAGGATCTATGTGAATAAGCAGTTGAAGATTACAATACATTGGAACTGATCAAGACAATAGGTCTACTCTATATTTCATCATCAGATATAGTGTATATATGTTCTATAGAAGGTTGTAGCCTTCACCATTGAAGCAGTGAGCTTTTGGATAGTGAGTCCTCACCCTAACAGGGTTGTTTTTAAAAGACTCTTAATAGGGTCAGACCCTTAATCAGGTCACTATACTTATTGCATTGTAAAGTACAACTCCTAACAGGGTTGAAATATCTTCTAACATGGATTACTATAAACAAGTATAGCTCATTGTGGGTACTAATTCCCATTGGGGTTTTTACCATTTGGTTTCCCCGTAACCAAATTGAAGTGTTGTCTATTGTGTTATGTGAATGTGTATTTACTTTATTGTATTCTGAATTTAGTAAGAGAAAAGAATTAAATTGGCTGATAACTGATTCACCCCCCCCCCCCTCTCAGTTATCCTTTGGGACTACTCTAACAAAAACCTATTGACACATATAAACCTCAATATTATAACTTTGATCCCAAACCTTTTTGCTAATATCAGCGTCAGCCTAGTCATGATACTGAAAAATGTTTCCACTTGAAATCTATTATCCAAGATCTTATTGATTCTAAGGATATATCTATTGATGGTGACCATGATCAAGGAAACAAATCTAATGCATCTCCCAACAAAAACTTGTAAATCTACACCAATCCTTTGTCATATCATTCAACCAATACTATTGATCAACCTTCTTCTTCCCAATGCATTGACTATGATAAAAAATTTATTGAAGGCAGTCATGTTTTCAAACTAGTTGAACAAGTCAAACCTAAACCTTTACCTCAGCCTTGCATTACCTTTGACCCTACTAAGAAAATGAAATCACTTTATGGTCCTCTCTATATTATCCCAAAGATTAATGTCCTTCCTACCCATGGTGCCCTTGTTGATCCCACTTGCATGGTGAATATGATAACTAAATAACGGTGAATATGATAAGTGAATAACATCTTTATAGTTAAAAATTGAAAAAATATTGTTATGATAAATCTAATGTTAGGATTCCAACTTGCAATGGTTTCCTTTATCCTTCCCATAGTTTCATTTCATTCCATGTTAAATTTAGTGGTAAAACTCTAGATTTGAACTTCACTTTCATTCCAACTTTCGATCAATTTCAAGTCAAACTTGGTCTTCCTTGGTTTACCTCCATGCACGTCATGGATTCTCCTATTCATAAATGTGTTAAATTTTCTCATAATGGAGAAATCATGATTTTTAACCATAGTATTTAGCATCCTTCTATGCTTCATGACTCAGTTTACCTTGATTTAATTTGGCCTTCTATCCCTCAACCAACTCAGACCCATCCTGACCATATCTTTAGATCATACCAATCCTACAAGGTTCAAAATATTTGTGAACTTAGAAAACCGAAGGATTTTCCATCTCTTTGCCTTGGATGTGGACTTCTTCCTACACCACCTATACCTCATCTTCCTATTTCTTATACACATACCTCTCAAGCTATCTCTCAACCTAGTGTGGTTCCTTTAGTTCTTCCTCCTAAAGAAGAAAAGGAACCAATGTTAATTGATCCTATCCCAACCCAAATTTATAGAAAAATCAAATGTAACCAATACGCTCATGATGATAGTTACAAGTGTAATGTTAGAGCCCATCAACGTATTTCTCAAAAAAATTCTTAACCTCTTCACACTCTCTTCCCTTTGACCAACCCATGCTTGAGCCAATGGAGGAAGTGAATTTAAACAAAATTAAAAAGAACAAACACGATCAACCCATTTGAAGCAGAGTGCACTCCAAGAAGACCTAGATGGGCTCCCACTTATTGTTATCACTTCAAACTCCCAATCCAGACACTCTAATTCCACACAAGTATTCCTAGGGTGTGTAATTACTTACCTAAGTAGCCAACTCACTTATTCTATCACAACTTAGCCCTTCGAGCTAAGATCCAATTCTCTGCAATATCTCCTTTAGAGAGACTTTCCCTAAACCAAGCTCAAGATGTGGAAAAATTCACCAGAGGCTTAGAACAACAAACATAGGTGATGGAAGGCTTTGTTTAGACCCCAAGGGTAGAGAATCCACCAATGGATTCAGCCTTGCAGACCCAAGGATGGTCAAACACTAAATGGCCTAGAATTCCTTGTAGCCCTATCCAGAGGGTTTTTCAAACATAAATTTCAATTGAAGAAGGATTTGATTGATCTGATTAGGTTTCTAGACACCCTTTATGGATTTTTTAAATCCCACAAAGCCTTAGCACTTCACTCCACTCCTACACCACTAAACTCTTGCAAAGCTCACAAACCTAATTAGCTAGGTTAGGTCTGGATTGCTAAGAAAGTGGTCTAAGGTGGGTTTAAAAAATGAATACAAGGGCTTAGATGGCTTCCTTTACCCAAAAATAGTCTAGAACCACCATTATTTTGATCCTCCCAATCATATATTGCACATGCATGTGACTGTACTAAAGAACCATGCTAATTACATAGAGATAATTAGCCTAGCGCTTTGTCCCAAAATACATAGAACTAAAACTGAGACTCTGAGCCCTAGGAATCTTAAATAGCATGATCCTAAATTTTTTTACCCAAGTGGCCGAGTAGATCCACTAGTTCAATCCCAAGTTAGGATGACATCTTTAGAGCAGGCCCAGTAAACCTTGGTTTCTCAGACAGTGAGCAAGTATAATCTCTAACTCCTATGGAACTTCACAAAAAAAAATCAAACCAACTAAATGTTGAAGTAACTCAAAGCATCACAAAGTTCTACAAGTGGATCCACAAGATGAATCTGTACCAGGTTGTACACTGTCTAAATGACTTAGAAAACTCTTCTATTTCCTTCTCTAAACATCAAGCTCCGCAAACAATAAACTCTAACTTTCCTAGAAGGCATGAGAAAATCTAATACTATCATCTTCATGTTACAGATGCTCCAATAATTTGGTATGGTTGGTTACAGTTGAGTTTTTATTCTTCGAGCAACATTTTGCAAAAGTTGCTCATGCAACATTTTGCAAAAATACAACTTTTGGAAAAACTTGACAAAAATGCTAATTTTAGAAAATACCAACCATACCAAACTCCAAGGGTGTGGGAGAGGTCCAAAAAATGACAAGAGCCTATTCTAAGGTCTTAAGACACAACCTTCTAACTAAAATAAAAAAACCTTAAAAGGGACTAACATGGTCTAACATGGTTTCAGGAACCCATAGGTTTATAACTTACCTAAGGGTCCTTCACCTTACATAATAGACCCACACATGCACACACTAGGGTGATCACAAGGATTCACCTTATTAGAAACACTAAAGCATAAAGATAGGAACTTGATGAGGTGCCCTGCACCATACTCCCCGTGGAAAAAGTAACTAAAGTCTCTTGAGTTGGGACGTCTTCAAGTGGATAGCCTATCTTCTGAATGTCTTCAAGGGTCATCCAGGTAGCATATTCAATGGGTTGGGTTTTCCATTTGATGAAGTACTCATAATAAGTGTCTCTCCTAGTTTTCTTGTTCACTCTCTCATCTAGGATGCTTTCAATCTGAGGAGGAGTTGCTTGGGGCATGTCCTTGAGTGGTTGGAGTGTAGGAGGCTTTAGAGTACCTACAAGATCATCAATACTAACTTCAACTTTGTAAGCATAAATATATGCAACATTCAAAATAGGTGATAAGCCAATGTGAGAAGGTAGATCAATCTTATAGGCATTGTTGCCACATTTCTTAAGAATTTTGAAGCGGCCAAGATTTTTGATCATATGCTTTGTGTATTTTTCTTTGGATAGTCTCTCCTTCTTGAGGTGAATCATCACCAAATCTCCCACTTTGAACTGTAAGTCTCTCCTCTTTTTTTCAACACATGCTTTGTATTTCTCAGTGGTATGTTGCAGTTTGGTCTACACTTGGTCATGGATGTTCTTCATTACTTCAGCAAAGTCCTATGCTAGTGCACTTGTTTTGTCCATGTCTTTGATATCTCTTAGTTCCAATACTCCTCTAGGGTGAGTACCATATACAATCTGAAATGGAGTTAGACTAGTACTCCTATTGACTAAATCATTGAATGAGAATTCTTCTTGTGCTATAATAGTATCCCAACTGGCTCCATGTTCTTGTGTGAGACATCTTAAAATTTTTCCAAGGGACCTGTTTATGACTTCTATCTACCCATCAGACTATGGGTGATATGCAAATGAAAGGGAAACATTTGTTCCTAGATTTGTCCACAGTGCTCTCCAAAAATGGCCTAAAAACTTAGGATCCCTATCTAATATGATTAACAATGGTAGTCCATGAAGTCTTACAACTTCTTTGAAGAAAAATCCTGCTATTTGAGATGCATCATGAGTTGTTCTACAAGGGATGAAGTGTGCCATCTTTGAAAATTTGTCAACTACAACATAAATGCTATCAAATCTAGACTTGTTCTTTGGAAGACCTAGGACAAAGTCCATACTTACTAAATCCCAAGGTTTTAAAGGGATGGGTAAAGGAGTGTATAACCCTGAATTAGAGGTGTGTCCTTTGGCTTGTTGATAAAATAAACACTCCTAACATCTGTATGCAATTTGGGCCAGTGGTAGAACCTTCTAACCAACTCCAATGTTTTATCTAGCCCAAAGTGACCAGATAGGCTTCCACAATGCTTTTCCTTGATAATTTTCTCCCTCATGGATCCTTGTGGGACACACAATGAGCTACCCTTGAAAATAATACCATCTTGCACAATAAACTCTAAGAAATTAGTGTGGTATCTATCTGTCATCTCAGTGCAAATCTGATAAGCCTCTTTGAAATATTCATCCTTAACATACATATCCTTCATGGCATGAACTCCAACACTCTCCAACTAAATTGTTTGGGTAGTTAGGTGTCTCCTACTAAGAGCATCAAAAAATTTGTTTACAATCTCTTTCTTATGCTTGATAGATAATGTATATGATTGTAAGATCTTCATCCATTTCACATGTCTGTGATTAAGTTTCTCCTGTCTATTTAGAAAGCTAAGTGCATGGTTATCAATAAAGACTACGAATTCCCTAGGCAAAAAATAATGCCTCCATTTCCTAAGTGATTGAACCATTGCATACATTTCAAGATCATAAGTAGATTATTTTTACTTTGCTTCATTGAGCTTCTCACTGAAAAAGGCAATTGGCCTCCCTTCTTGGCTGAAGACTCCCCCAATGGCTTTATTTCTTGCATCAAATTCCACTGTAAACACTTTGTGGAAATCTGGTAGGACTAAGATTTTTTTCTCGACAATATTTTTCTTCAACAACTCAAAGGACTCATTAGCTTCATTAGTCTATAAAACTTTGCATTTTCTTCCACCTTTAATGGTGTTGATAATGGGAGCACATATGCCACTAAGTTTTCTGATGAATTTTCTATAAAAGATACATAAACCATGGAAACTCTTTACCTCTGAAGGATTTGGAGGAGGTGGCCAATTGAGGATGACTTCAACCTTGGAAAGTTCCATCTTGAGACTGTTCTTGGAGATCACAAAACCTAAGAGCACAAGCTCCTCTTGAAGGAATACACACTTCTCTATATTTATCTTCAACTGTTCCTCATGGAGTTTTCTCATTACCATGTCCAAATTCTTGAGGTGATCTTCTCTGCTCCTGCTAAAGTTCAAAATGTCATCAAGGTATACAACAAATTTTTTTTTAAGAAAAGGCTTCAAGAATTCATTCATTAGTCTCAAAAAAGTGTTCGGATCATTTGAGAGACCAAAAGGCATTACAAGCCATTCATAGAGGCCTTTTGTGGTTTTGAATGTTGTCTTCCATTCATCTCCACCTTTGATTCTTGTTTGATGGTAATGTTGGAAAGATTGCTACAATGTAGACAATTGTTATTTTGTCATTGATGTCAAACCTTAACTGGTGAGACTATCACTGTATGTTTGAGTACCTTATCCATTGATTGATGAAGATTTTAAAAGAATGGGATAACAAGAAGACCAAGGAAATGGTTGAGTTATGAGTATACACTAGGGTACTTGATCATTTGCCACTTTGGCAAAGTGATACATTGTTTATCTAGCACTGACAATTTACTGGAAGGTCAATGTCAAGAAAAGCAAAGCCGATGCCGAGCAAAGCGAAAGATGATGCCGAGAAAAGCAAAGATGATGCCGAGCGCTAGTGAAATGTCGAGGGAGATAGTGAATGGCCGAGAAATAGTATTTTTATTATTGATGAGATTTGAGATTTATGGCTGACATAATTGATTTTATTGGGATATGCATTATTAATTAAGATTGGTCCATATTCATTTAATGAACAAGAAACCGTTATTAGCGCATGGATTCAATGGTTAATTAATGAATGTATTGGAGAAGTAAATTAAATGTAAAGATGGAAAGATCCATTGGATCTAACCTAACCTAAGATCTATGATCTTGGTTAAGCAGAAAAATATTTATCTGACCTAGATGAAGATGTATAATATAACCTACTATGGTTATTGTTATGGTATCCAAGTGTAAGGAGAAGTTGAATGCAAAGTGTTGCATGGTTAATTGACTGATTGGCAAGACCTAGCAGAGAAGTAGAGAGAGATTTCTTGACAGATTTCTAAGTAGATCTAAAGTTTGAGATGAGAATGGAGGCCACTCAATGAATTAGCATTAGAGCTGAAACTGGATCTGGATTTGAAAAGTAAGTTGTATGTATCAGATCACACCTGCTGATTACTTTCTAGCCATTGTATTAGTTCAAATCCTTTAACCAGGTTGACCTAACAGTCATTGTATAAATCCTTTGAACAAGGTGACATTCAGATTGAAATGTTCTAAGTCCTCTAACAAGGCCACTCCTAATAGGGTGATTAAATCCTTTAACCAGGTGACATTTGACAGTGTTTTTTGTAACCTTTAACAGGGTTGGCTCCTCACAGGGCATTAGTTTAGAAGAGTAAAATTTTGGTAGCATGTTAGTGGTGGTTTTTCCCGTATTGGGTTTCCAGGTTAAATCATGGTGTCAAAATGTGTGAATGTTATTGTTCTGTTTTATTGTTAAGTTTCTGCAAGCTTATTTCATTAGTACACTAAACTACACACTTTTATTGTTTATTAATGCTGAGCAAATTTGAGTTATTGAAGTTGATTTAAAGTTTTATATGGGTACATATAGACCTGAGGCTAACTGATTCACCCCCCCTCTCAGCTCTTCTGAATTCATATTAACAGGTAACCACTCTTGAAGTCTATCTTGGAGTAATAACTTGCATCCCCTAAATAGTCCATCAAATCCTCTATTGTAGGCATAGGAAACCTATATCTGATGGTTATCCTATTGATTGCCCTAGAATCCATACATATTCTCCATGTTCCTTCTTTCTTGGGTTCTAGGACTGCAGGGACAATACAAGGACTTACACTTTTCCTAATGAGACCTTTTGACAACAATTCTTCAACCTGCCTTGCTATCTCTTGGTTTTTTTCAACGGTCATCTTATATGCTTCTTTGTTTGGAAGAGTGGCCCCTATTATGAAGTCTATATGGTGACTCACTTCTCTTTTAGGTGGCAAAGATTCTGGTTTAATCTCAGCTATGATACCCTTATACTGATCCAATAGTGATTTAACCTCTTTGGGGCATATATCTCTAGTAGGGGCCTTGACCTTTGGTTCTGTCACTGATATCTTTTTGGGCCTCACTACTAATGCATAGCAACATGTATCCCTCACTTTTAGTACCTTCATAAACTCTTTCTCTCCTACATGTAAGACACTTCTAGTAACATGTTTTTCTTTTTCACAGTCAAGGAGTGGATTCATCACATACTCAACACCATCCTTAATTATATGTATAGACATTAGACTTTCCATCATGCTCAGCATCTAGATAAAATTACTAAGGTCTACCTAATAACAAATGAAATGCATCCATTTCTGTGATTTCACATAGAACTCTATCTGTATACTCCCCTATCTTGAAATCTACCCAAACTTGTTCATTGATGATAGTTATTTTTTTCTTTTTTCAACCAAGAAGCCTTATAAGGGAAAGGATGAGGGATTACATGCAACTTTAACTTAGTGACTAGCTCCATAGATGCAATATTATCATTGGATCCAGAATCAATTATAACTTTGCATACCTTATTGTTCACCTTGCAGCTTGTTCTGAACAATGAATTCCTTTGAGGTGGTTCTGCAGTAGTAGGTACTCTTAGGAGTGTCCTTTGCATCATGAGGCATTCTCCTTGTTCTGGATTTATAGGCCTTGAAGTTGAAGAATGATAAGAGCATACACTTTTATTGTCATCTTCTTGGGTGATTTGTAGTCTTCTATCCCCTCCTTGTCTACTGGTGCCACTCTTTTCAACTGATCTAAAGGACTGGTGTCCAATTTGATTATAAGTAAAACATTTCCTTGTGAAGACACTAGGTCCTCTTCCACCAAATCTCCCCCTACTATTTGATCTCCTGCCTCTAAATTTTGCTACGTTATTGTTCTCTCCTTCTGACTCATGGTTGCTAAACTCCCCTTGACTTCTTTGGAATGGAACTATGCCATTTAACCTACCTCTACCTCTAAAATTATTCCCTCTACCTCTGTTATTTTTTCCTCCTCTCCTCTTCTATTTTTCTTCAATTTTCAGTGCCATTTGAAAACACTTATGTACTGATCCAGGGTTGAATAAGCTCATTTCATCTTAAATATTGTATTTTAGTCCATTTAGGTACCTTGCAAGCTTGTGTTTCTTACTCTCTTGGACTTTGGCCTTCAAGGTCATTCTATGAAACTCTTCAGTATATCCACTCACATCAAGGTCCTTCTGCCTTAGGTTTTGCAAATTTTTATGGAGGGTGATCTCATAGTCCTCTGGCACAAACTACTTCTTGACTCTACCAACATCCTTTTCCATGTTGAGATAGGGTTCCTCTCTTCCTCTATCCTTTTATTTTGTAGAGAATTCCACCAACTTAAGGTAGGGCCTTTCATTTTGGATTTTGCAACTTTGACCTTCTGATTTTCAGAGATATTGTCACATTCAAAATGTGTGTATATTTGTGCACCTGTTACCTGAAACACAACACTTCAATAATTTATTCTATTAGTGAAAAACAAGGGTTAATGAGCATATAAACCATAACTTCGACTTATTGCTTTCTAACTAGGATGAGTGTAGAAAATAACATAAAAGCCCTTAGATTTATGCTAAATACCAGTGACATAAACAACCTAGCATGAAAGATTTAGTTTAAAACAAGCTAATATTCAAAGAGCAATGCATATTAATCTAAAAATGGACATTCTAACAATGCATAAGCATGAACTATAAAATGAAATATGAATCTAAGTCTATTCCAACTGCATAACAATGCATTTACAATATGGGATGAAGGCTCATTTATGCTCCAAAATGCCTACTATTTATACAAGAATGGGAGAGAGGGAGAGAGAGAGAGAGAGAGAGAGAGAGAGAGAGAGAGAGAGAGAGAGAGAGCTCATTAATGAGTTGAGGGACTCATTAATGGTGGTGTAAGAGAAATTAATGCCTTGGGCATTAATGAGGCATGGAGGAGACATGGGCTTAAGGCATCTTCATTAATGAGGAATTAAAGAAAGCCTTAAAGAAGCATGGGAAGGGTGTAAGACTCAACTTGGCAAGTTGGTCCCTTAGGAAAGTCATGCTTGAGAAAGTGGACTTTCTCAAGTGGGTTGAGTTGTTAATTATTCCTTAATGGAATGTGACAACAATAGGAGGTGGGTTAGGGTCAGATTTAGAATTAGGATTAGATTATCAAGGGTGGAATGGGTTGAGATGGGTTAGAACCCCGGGTAGAAGTGATTGAGATAGGTTAGGTTGGGGTTTAAGGGAATATTAATTAAATGAATTAAACTTATTTAATTCATTTAAAAATATAGGAATTTAATTATTTAAGCATTTTATTGATTTTTAATAATTAGGAGACTATAGCCATTTTAATTAAATTGAACAAGCTAGGGGAATGGGTTAATTGCAAGTGGATAATTAATATAGGAATTTATTTAATTCCTAGAAAATTAATCATTTTTAGCCATGTATTTGATTGATTTTGATTTTGGCTAAAAGTAAATAATTTAGTGATTTGATCACTTTAGGAGATTAAATTGATTTAAAAAGAATTATGCCAAGTAGTAACAGTGTCATTTGGACATAATTGGGGGTATGATCACACTTAGGGAAAATAAGGTCCATAGTTTGAAAAAACCAAATTTAGGTGGTTACATTTGCCCCTCTTTGAATTGATGTGCAAGTAGCGCATTGATTCAAAGAAATTTTTCAATTTTTACTTCAGAAAGATTGAGAATTCCATTCTTGGTTGTCAAATGAAATGTTGATGAGATCAGTCTCACACTTGATCGAAAAAAAACTAATAGAATTGTTTTTGAACTTGGTTGTCGTCCAAAGATCAATAAAAGATTTAAAGATACCAATTCTAATCTTGGTTGTCATCCAAAGATTGGTAATACTGATTCTAAACTTGGTTGTCATCCAAAAGGTTAGTATGAAGCTACCAGGAGCTTAAGAAGAATCTTTTAAAATGAGGAAACACAAGATATCTAGCTTATGAGAACCAAAGCTCTCTATCCAACAGTTCTGACTGTAGTCAAGGAAACTGTTATGCCCTTATTTTGTTTGATAAAAAAGTCATTTTAATGCATTTTTGAGCAAAAATTTAATTGATTGATAGTGTGTTCATGCCCCCTCAGGAACAAAATTGAAGGAAAAGAATAAAATCCCTTAGTTGAAAGAACGTATCACTTGTAGGAAGTGGTTAGGACAAGAAAGAATGGAGAAGAAGTAGGAAATAAGGTGTATTTAAAAATAAACACATGATGACCAAGTTAATTACGTGAAAATGTGAGTGGTGAGACTGATAAAATGATGTCAAACCAAGATTTATGAGAAAATGTGTAATGTTTACTGATGTTTAAAACAAATGAAGCAAATCTGCAGTTTTCAAAATTGTCGTAAAAATGGTACTGTGCTACTGAAAACATCTTATGCACCTTTGATTTAGTTCCCAATTGATGAAAAAGAGAACAAAAATGTAGTTGTAGTTGTCGGGGAGGAGTTTCGAAACTCCCAAATGGCTCAAAAGACCAATATAAGCCTCAAAAATTACCATTTCACTATTCATTTTCACTTTCCTCCATAGTAATTCAGAGAGCTCTGTAGAGAAGATGGTAGTCCCTACAAGGAAGCATCATTTTGAGATGAGCCATCAACATCAGTGCCTAGCTGACTACCCACCACCGGTAATTTCTCGATAAACTACCCTGTGATTTTTGCCAATTTCCATTTTATGCATATTTGTAGCTTTTATAGCCTCTGCAATTTTGAATCGTATCCAGGATTCTGGATCGCAACCTGCAAATCCTGTGTCACATCCGATTTTTCCTAAATTCGCATCTGGTTTTTCCTAGATCGCATCTGGTTTTTCTAGATTCCTGCGTCGCATCTAGGATACCCTAGATCGCATCTATTTTTGTTGTTTTTGGCTTGTTTTTAGGTAAAATTCATCAGTGATCCATACCCTGTCAGTTTAGGCTCGTACCCGGCATCCAAGATCACATCCCATATTTTAGGGATCACATCTTGTAAACTGCATCACATCCTGTATTTCCAAGGTCGCATCTGGTAAAATGGATCGCACCCTTTTGTTTCAGAATCACATCTGGTTAAAAGACTTAGAATTTTGATATGTTTGACCTATTTGCGTGCCATGAACTTTGAATTACTTATTTGATTAGGAGCTTGCCCTTTTTTTGTAGAGAAGATACTGATATTTTGTCATTTTTGTCCAAAATAGACCCAGTTTGAGGTAGTCACATTTCGCGGCACTTACCCTGGTTGTGTGTTGGCATTGTCTAGACTCCTATCTGATGATGAGAAAATGACTGTGATCTGATGTGGATTACAATCGTTGATAGGTTTACCCAAGATCAGGGTAAATCATGGGTTGTTGACTGCTCTAGCCGAGAGATGGCACTCATAGCACAACACCTTTCATTTATCGACTGGGGAGATCACAGTGACTCCTGAGGACGTCTGGAAGATACTGCGCATGTCGATGATCGAGCATGAGGTATTCTTTGAGTTGAGAGCTGGTGTGGCCATTGGTACTACGCGTAGATATTTCCAAGACAACACCATTGACTGGAGATATCTATCTTGGGACTACATGGTTGATCATTACGATCGACTATCTGTGTATTTAGCAAGTCTGGTAGGCAGCATCCTGATGCCAGATAGGGGTCATCATGGATTCATGGTTAGTTGGGTAGATATGATAGAGCAGATGGTTACCCACCGATGGAGATTTGCATGGGGTAGCTTTATCTTAGCCCACATGTACAGAGAGCTACATGAGATAGTATACCACTACACACAGAGTATGACTATTGGGATCCTTATTCTCTAGATCTGGGCCTGGGAGCACATCCTCGTGACACGACCAATTATAGATAGACAGTGGGCACTAGAGAAGCCCTATGTTTATATGTATGTAGGTCTTCTTCAGCAACCCCATCTAGGCAAGGTTGAGTATTGGCATTGTTTGTTCGATGATATGACTAATGTCATTTGGCGGCCATATTTAGATTGTGAGGTGTGGACCTCAGATGCTCGGCAGGTACCTTACTTATGTCAGAGCTGATACCTCATTGGTAGGACCAGATATATTATAGAGCAGTTTATGATCACCAAAGTGCTAAGACAGTACGGTCATCGACAGGGTAGGATGGAGGATATTACTATATATGCCCGGACCAGAGATGAGATATCATTATGGGGTGCATAGTTATAGTATGAGATGGCACACCAGGAGATTTGGGATATGGTTGGAGTAGAATGGGATCTCCATCCTTATGTAGCTGATGCAGGTATGTCTAATGGATATGCTGCTGAGAGGCTTCAGTACCCTTTTCCTTG
Organism: Thuja plicata; assembly: GCA_018584345.1. Classification (NCBI taxonomy): domain Eukaryota; kingdom Viridiplantae; phylum Streptophyta; class Pinopsida; order Cupressales; family Cupressaceae; genus Thuja; species Thuja plicata. The sequence continues at coordinate 872,458 of MU226268.1, read as the reverse complement.
GTTCACTCTTCCTGAGGAGCTTATTCCTTGCATAGAGGAGCCCTTAGATTATGATCTGGATGATCGACCAGCTAGGGGTAGGGGAGGTGCGCAGATAGACAGGGCTCTCGGTAGGCATGGAGGTCATGATGGTGGCAGGGATGGTAGAGATGGCAGGCATCCTCCTCCCAATGATGATCATGATGGAGATGATAGGGGTGGTGGTGGTAAGGCTGTTGATACAGGTGGAGCCAGTGGCAGTGGGTAGGGTAGGTGCCAAAGATTCAAATTTGTGGCTCCTCAGAGAGATACTGGCCCATTGCTTATAGGAGAGAAGCAGCAACAGAGGTGGTAGGGGTCACAGGATAGGCCACCAGACAAAGGACATGAAGGTCCCAAGAGCAGGATACAAGTAGAGATGGAGATCCTCTGTCTAGATGTGAGCAGCTCCGAGCTAGGATTACAATGTTGGTTTCCTAAGTTACCACTGCAAATGCCTTATTAGCGGATAGGGATATATAGCTGGAGAGGCTGAGAGTAGAGAGGGAAAGGCAGCATGAGATGCTTAGAGCTGAGAGAGCTACACATGCTCAGATATTGGTTCATCAGGGGCAAAGAGCCACTTATTATTATGCCTTGTATCATGCAGTAGTGCCTGAGGGTCAAAGAGAACCTTCCTTTTCTCGAGTGACTCAGCAGTTAGAGCGGGCCATGCCACCTCCTGCAGCTCCTTTTTTACCACCACCTCCTCCTCCTCCTCTTGAATAGGGAGAGGGGGTGGGATATAGTTGATATTTGTATCATTTATATGTATATCTTTGACATCACATTTCTATATTTGGATCCTGCTAAGATCCCTCTTTTGTATATGACATTTATACATGTATATCTGATTTATTCGGCCTCACTGGTACTCTGATACTCTTTATGCATACTGCTCCATATTTTGATCTGTACCATGTTTTGATATATATATATATATATATATATATATATACATATATACATATATATACATATATATATATATATATCTGATGTAGCTTCCTGAT
>MU226268.1:819168-871377 GCA_018584345.1 Thuja plicata | reverse complement strand
TATATCTGATGTAGCTTCCTGATTCTGACATGTTTCATGAGTTCCCTTTGCTTTGATAGATGTGGTAGATGTATTTTGCACATGTGATGATATCTTGGTCTCTTGATGAGTTAGATTTAGACATCATGTTTGATTTGATTACTGATATAAATATGTTTTAAATGATACTCATGTGAAAATGCAAATATATGTTTCTTTTTAATTTTTCTCTTTCATGCAATATAGATGTATGGATGCATTTTAGGATGAAAAGTAAAAATGCAATACATGGATGCATTATTTTTGTATTTTCATGTTGCTTCTTTTTATGAATGCAAAAGTATGCTATGGATATGCAACGATATTTATATCAATAATATGGATGATGTAATGAACTTGATTTAGAAGAAGATAGAAAGCATTTTTGAGCACAAAAAGTCTTGATGCGCTTACTATTTTTATAAATGTATCATGCAATCTCTAAATGCAACTATATGCAGACTCTTAGGACTTTGTCATTAGTATGCAAACATATAGCTCTTTATCATCATTGGGCACATTTTGTAACGGAAACCACCTGATAGTACAACCATCACTAATACCCACTGATATTATGAAAGTATGAATACTATGTTTTATTGAAATGTTGGAAATAGACTTAGGCATCAAGGCATAGAGGCCAGGATAACAAAATAGTCACCTTCCTTTTAATATACCAGATTTTGATTAAGGCGAGATATTGGACCTGCAATGACCTTGAAAATTCATATCCTTGGGTACATTATAATTCATATACCTTAGTAAGAATTTGGATCAAAAAATAGACAAGGAAATTGTTTCAACCTCACCATAGTTTACACATAACAAAGATCGAGATATATGCGGCTGTCCACCCATAGTGGCAGCTCTTACCATAGACATCCAAGTTAGGTGAAATTTATAGGATAATTTGGAACAATCACCATACGCAGAAAACCAAGAAAACATTATTCCCCCTATCATTATGACTCTTTGTCTTTGTGCAGACATCATTGAGAAACTAAGAAGACATAATTTAAATCATCAATCATGAATCAAATAAATTAAATTTATAATTACTTAGATGTCCCTAGTTAAAAACATCATCAAGACATTTAAAGAATCATAATCAAACCAATAGAAAACTGTGTGTTTAGATAGTACTTGTTCATTCATATGTCAAATACAGTAAATATTCATCAACCAAAAAATTGTAATACAAGCAATATGGTGTTCCATGTCTGTGCATTGATAGGATAATCCATTCATGTTTGCGATCCAATATAGCCTTGTAAGAGCACTGTAAATGTCATGTATGGATATGTGATGTTAGAAAAGACATCCTTGTTTGGAAAGTAACATCGTTTTGCATGTATCAAGCAATATTGTGTTCGTGAGGCAAACCATCCTAGAGTGACCTAGCAACCATAACCTACCATACTAGAAAAGATGCTCCCAGTGCAGGATGACTTATTCCTAAAATGTAAATGTAGACAAATCCCAAGCGAGGATAAGATAGCCATTTAGGAAAATGAAGTCAGCGTATGAGCACAGGCAAAATTATGAAGGCCTAGCAATAGTAGTGCATTGATAGATGGAGTATAGAACATAAGTGACACCTAATTGCCAGGTTTTCACCACTTGGCAAGACCTTTTCTTTCTTTTTGCTACCAAGATGCCTGTTTTACTAGGTGCTCATCAAGGCACTTTTTGCTTTTTCATTTTTTTTGCTATTTTTTCTTTTTTGAATGTTTTTGTAGCATGAAGGCACCTATTTGCCAGGTTTTCACCAAGGATACCCTTTCTGTAGGATCTTTTCCATTGTTTTTGGATTTCTTCAGGATCAATTTTCTAAATGTTTTTGGTATTTTGTAAGAACTTTTTGTTGTATAGGCTCTGCTAGCCAAACATCAAGCGTAGAACTGCTTCAAATGTAGAGTATTAATAGGATCTGGAAGAACATCTCCTTCAGGTGTATCCAGTTGATAAGATCCAGTCCTAAAAGTGGTAGTAATAACATATGGTCCCAGCCAGCTAGGTTCAAATTTTCCTTTCTGCTCTCTGTTAGGTTGGTTCTTAGGATTCTCTTTGAGGACGAGATCTCCCACTTCAAACTTGTGTGGCTTTACCTTTTTGTTGTAGCCTTTGGACATACGTGCTTGATACACTTTGAGGTGATCAAACACTTTTTGTCTGCACTCATCTAGCAAGTCTAGAGAATTCAACCTATCTATGCGGTACTGCTTATCAGTAACAAGACCTTGTAAAGATATCTGCAAAGATGGGATTTCAACCTCAATGGGTAGTACTGCTTTAGCGCCATATACTAGAGAAAATGGCATGGCTCCAATTGGTGTTCGGATGCTTGTTCTATAGGCCCATAGTGTCAGATTTAGTTGTAGATGCCAGTCTCTACCAGACTTGCTTACAGTTCAGTGTAGGATTTTGAGAATATTCTTGTTGGATGCCTTAGCCTGTCCATTACCTTGAGGATAATAGATTGAGGAGCAATGTTGAGTGATATGGAACTGTTCACAAAGGTCATCAATGTCTTGATTTTTAAATTAGTCTCCATTGTCTATTACAATTGAAGAGGGTATCCCATATCTACAAATAATGTAGTTTAGAATGAACATAGCCACCTGTTTGCTAGTGGCTTTGATTAGCGGCACGGCTTCAGCCCACTTTGTGAAATACTCGGTGGTCATGATGATGAACTTGTGTCCATTTGAGGAGTTGGGATATATTTGTCCAACCAAGTCAAAGGTCCATTGTTGAAATGACCAATGTGTTATGAAAGGTATAAGTTCTTTGGCAGGAGCATAGATAATATTTCCATGTGTCCAGCATTTAAGACATGCTTTTGAAAATTGAATAGCATCTTTCTCCATGGTAGGCCAATAATAGCCTACTCTGAGTAGTTTCTTCACTAATGAAAAGTCATTCAAGTGTGATCCACATACACCTTCATGGACTTCTTTTAATGCTAGATCAGACTCTTTGAATTCTAAACATCGAAGGAGTGTACCGTCGAGACCGCGTCGATATAGGTTGTTAATTATGAGGATGTAACATGATGCTGTCCTAATCAGGGATCTTTTCTCATTTATGGATAGATTGGCAGGAATGGTTATCGTCAGAAAGGTAAGCAATGATATTGGCATACCAAGATTGGTCTGGAGTATTTAAAGCACATATTACCTAGTATTCAGGGGTATCAAAGGCAAGATAGGATAGTTCTTCCACCAAGAAGTCATAGCAGAATTGATGTTCTTCTAGTTGTAACATGGACGCAAAGGTAGCCATAACGTTAGTAGCTTTATTCTCTGATCTTGGTATCTACTAGAAGGTGACGAATACAAAGTATTTCTTCAAGTCATCAACTAGTTGCTTGTAGGGCATTAAATTCTCATCTTTCATTTGATACTCCCCATTGACTTGATTGATAATTAGTTGGGAGTCACCATATACATGTAACTCTATGATCTTCCACTCCATAGCTAGCTTAAGGCCATTTACCAATGCATCATATTCTAAAATATTGTTGGTGCATGGAAACATCAATTTTTAAGATTTGGGGATCTTGTAACCTTGAGGAGTTATGAATAGGACCCCTGCTCCAGATCCTTGTTGGGTGAATGAACCATCAAAGTACATCTTCCATGGATATTCAGTGAGATGCATGATTGTTTCATCAGGGAATTCAATGAGTAAAGGTTCATCATCCTGAAGTGGTGAATCAACCAATTGATCTGCAAGGACCTGCCCTTTGATAGCTCTTTGTTCTACATATTCAATGTCAAACTCACTTAGAATTAGGACCCATTTTGCCAAACGCCCTGTTAATGTTGTTCTGCTCAAGAGGTAATTTAGAGGATCAATCTTAGCAATGATCTTCACTATATCAGAGAGCATATATTGCCTCAATTTTTGTGATGTGAAGACAACTGCTAAGCATACTTTTCAATAATGCTATAATTGAGCTCATAGGCAACCAATGTTCTACTAATGTAGTAGATAGATCTTTCTTTCTTTACTTCATCTTCTTGAGCTAGCAATACTCCTAGGGATGTAGCTATAGCTAAAAAGTATAGGAGTAGGGGTTTTCCATGAATAGGCGCCATAAGAATAGGTGGAGAAGCCAGGTATACCTTCAATTCTTGGAAGTTCACTTCACAGTGTTCATCCCATTTGAAGGTAACCCCTTTATGTAGTAACTTAGTAAAGGGTTGTGCCCTATCTGCAAGTTGGGACATGAATCTCCTGATTAACTGTAGTCATCCTTGTAGTGTCCTCATTTTGTTAGGAATAAGGTGTCTCAACCTTGGATAATTCCTATTCTTATTATTTGTTTTGTAAAATGTATTTTTTTGCAAATAATGTAATTAAGTGTGAGTGTACATGTCTAGCTGGCATGTTGATGTGTCACTCCACTTGATGTGTCAGCATCTTGAATGGTGTGTAAGGAGATCATGGCTAAAATGGTTATGAGGGATTCCTATGACATGTAAGAGCTATTTCTAGGAGATTTCAATGATAGGTGAAGACATGCAAGACATGTGGCAACTGATAAAGTTGAGTACTTTACACTCTTCCACAATCGTGGGGTTCCTATTTTCTCAGAGAATGGTAAAACCCTAATGTGGCTATCTTTGGAAGTTGCCCTAAAAAGGAAAGCACATGATATAAGCATTTTTTAGGGTTACAGAAAGGGATACAAAAAAGAGTGTATTGTTGGTATAATCTGGTGCTACTGGATTTGTCTGTGTGTGTCGATTGTCTCCTAAAAGAACTTGCATTGCAAGTGTGTTGTAACCATTGTGTTGAAGATAATACATTGTGCAGGTTTTGGAGTGCTGGGGTTTTTTACCGAAAGTTTTTCCCCAGGGTAAATCATTGTGTCATTCTCTATTTTCTATATGCATGGTATGTGGCTGCAATATCATTGTTAAAGTAGTTAACGAATCTGAAATTGTAAGGATTTAAAAATAATTTTCATAATACTTTCCTATAGAGATTAGTGTAGGAAGCTATTTCCGCACCTGATTTTCCTTACACATTTAACTGATGTTGCGTGGAGGATCCATCTCTAGTATAGCCTTAAATTTAGCTGGGTCTACCTCAATTCCTTTTGCTGAAATAATGAATCCTAGGAGCTTCCCTGATATAACCCCAAAGGCACATTTCTTTGAGTTGAGCCTGAGTTGAAACTGCTCCATTCGATCTAATATATTTCTTAGGTCAGCAATGTGAGTACCTATTTATTTGGATTTAGCCAATGTGTCATCTACGTAGTCCTCCATGTTCTTGTGCATCATGTCATGGAATATTGTTATCATGGCTCTTTGATATGTTGCCCTGACATTCTTTAGCCTGAATGGTATGACGTTCCAGCCAAAGGTGCCCCATGTGCATGTGAATGCGGTTTTCTATTGATCTTCAGGGGCAATTTTGATATGATTATAGCCCAAGAATCCATCCATTAATGAATACATCTGGTAACATGTTGTAAGATCTATAATCAAGTCATTGTTTGGAAGAGGAAAGTCATCTTTCGAACATGCTTTGTTCAAGTCTCTGAAGTTAGTACAAATCCTGATAGATTTATCAATTTTAGATATGGGGACCACATTGGAGATCCATCCTGCATATGCAATGACTTTGATAAATCCTGCTTTTAACAACTTTTCCAACTATGCTTTTACCAATATTGCAACATGAGGATGCATCTTTCTAAGTTTTTTCTTTACGAGCTTGATCCCGGGAGCTATAGATAAGTGGTACATGATTAGATTGGGATATAGCCCTAGCATATCAGTATAAGACCATGAAAATTTAATCTTCTTCTCCTTCAGGAACTCTATGAACTGTGTCTTCTCCTCTTCTGATAAGGATTGTGCAAGGTGTACTATTTGAGGATTGTCAATAGTGCCCAAATTTATTGGTTGTGTTGGTTCAATCAGCACTAAGGATCTTTCTTGAAAGTGTTCAGGGAGGATATCAAGAGTCTCATCCTTTGGCACCTCGGAGAGGTTTTCACCATTGGATATGTCTTTTTTCTTTACTATTTTGGGATCTGATACTACCACAGAGTGGTTTTCACCGTCAGTCTGCTTTTTATTTTTATTTTTTAGTTTTTGACTAATAAACTTGATATCCTCCTGTGACATGTTCACGCTCCTTGCATTGGTGGAAGAAGGGTAAGGTTCACAAGCATTGAGATAACAAGCTAGGGAGTGGTCATCAGAAAAGTCAAGGATAGGAGTAGGATTTGTTTCAGTCCAATCAATTAGGTCGGGAAGTACCAATGTTAGGGAGTCAGTTTCTGGGAAGGACAACATCGTGTTAGCATCAAGACCATTAACCATCAAGACGCAATCTGATAAGTTAATTTATTTGATATTTAGATCAATAAGAGTGAGATCATCATTAAAAGGGTCATTGTTAGTCATGTGCGGATCAAACTCTAGCGACTCGTCAATACAAATCTCATCATCATCTCTCCATAAAAGGAGGCTTCTTTCTTGTAGCCTATGAAATTCTTCTAGACTTATGTATTCACCAGTGTCTCCATCAATGATTGGGGGAAGGAACTCTTCTTCTACTTCAGGAGGATCAGTTTCATTGAGAGGAGTGTCAGATCATTTACTAGGAGCTGAGGGAGCCACAAACATGTGAATTGTATCTATTCCAATATCTTCAGAGGTGACAGATAGTCGATCCCATTCATAGTCATGAGATTCTGTTACATCATCATTGGATTTGTTTAAGTATTCAGCAATGGTTATCTGATGTACCTAGTTAGTTGCTTGTAGATCAAAGTGGGATAGATCAAGGACATGTGAAATTGTGACCAATTTCCCCCAGTTAGGATGTAGATTATATGGTCAGGGTGTCTCTTGAGTAATTTTTGCTATGGTATCTCCTACCTCTTGAATGGGAGGTTGTGCTAGCGAAGGGGTGTGAAGATCTTGTGGTACCTCAAAGCTGGGTACATAGCGCTCTCCTTGGTATTTGGGGTCCTGTGTGCCAACATGTAACAATATTTCATAGGACCACTGCTCTAGTTCATCTATTTCATCACTCTCTTTATCTGAGTGCAGACTCTCTTTTGAAGCGGGTTTATCAGTTTTAGTAATAAAACCAAGTCCTGTTTTATCTCTTGTATTCTAGAACTCCATGGGTATAAGTTTAATAAGCCCTCCTCCTATGTCATTTAGAGGTCCCTTTCATTTGTAACCCATTTGTGTGAGGAAATCATATCCTTTTCCATACTATTATGGGGATATCTTCACATGTTTAACCTCATATTCCACCGGTTCTCCTTTGTAAAGCTAGTCCAAGACTGTCTTTTCTTCTGTGTTATCTGAAGAAGATGTGGATTCCTTTATCATGCCAATTGCTTTGTGTACTTCTAGCTCCTAGGATGCTATAGGTGTGAATGTTGATGAAGGTTTTCCATAGGATCTTGGTGACACCGGAAGTTCTGTCAGTGAGGAAGTCAGGTCTAGCTTGTACTCTCCCATTCCTGTTTCTTCAAGTTTCAAGGTTTTTCTAAAAATATTCATAACCATGTCCTTGGTAGTTTCAAGAGCCACGCCACCCATATCCTCTTTTTTGTGTGGGATCATGCTACCTTCTTTCATATTATTGCAAGTGTAGTTAGCGTTTGCAGGAATCGTCACTTCTACCCCATTATGTGGGAATTTTATGCATTGATGGTAAGTGGATGGTACATCTTGCATCTCGTGAATCCATGGTCTCCCTAGTAGGATATTGTAGGCTAGTGGTAGATCTAGAACTTGACATATGACGTTCCTCTCAATTGGTCCGACTCTGATAGCTAGAAAAAAAATAAGATCTCTGGAGGATCTTTCTTCCTCATCGTAAGCTTTGATGGTTATCTTGCTTCTAGAGTCAATTGTTTGTTCTGAGAGACCTAGTCTCTTGATTAGATCCAATGTACAGATATTCAATCCTATGCCTCCATCTATAAACATGCATCTAACATGGGATTTATGAATAAGGACTTCAATATGGAGGGGTTGATTATGTGGATGCATCAATGACTTGTCATCCTCTTCAGAAAAGGAGAGGTAGTGTGGCGCTGAGATGTGATTGACCATCTCTTGAAACTTGTCTATATCAATATCTTTTGGAACATTAGCAGTGTGTAGAGCTTGTTCTAGGATTTACCTATGCACTGTGGATATCTTGAGCAACTAAAAAATGGAAATTTTGGCAGAGGTTCATTGCAATTGGTCTACCAAGTCATATTTGGCTCCAGGAATAGTAACCACGTGTTTTGATGCTGGTTTAGGAATAGTTATAATAGGAACCTTGGATGTTGATGTTGGTTTTGGAGGTCCTTTGATTGTAACCTGTGCCTAGCTCCGTATTATAGCATTCGAGTGAAATGAGATACCTTTGATTGTGACCACATTGATTGACTCAGTCTTAATGTTGAGCATATTGATTACATTGTCATTTTTGGAATAGGTGTAGTTTACCTCGTTACTCTTCCCTTTAGATGTTTCTCCTTGATCATAATTAGGAAAGGGTTTGTTGAATGCTATATGATCCTAATTAGTAGTGTGTCCATCTACTTTGATCTTACCTCCTTTGATGAGGTCTTGGATGACATGTTTAAGCTTGAGGAAATTATTAGCCTTGTGTCCCTTGTTTTTGTGAAAGAAATAGTAAGAGTTATCATTCCACCACCTGGGTTTGACCATTGGTTCCCACAGTTTGGAATCTGAGATTGTTAGAACTTTGTTATCCACTAGTGTTTTTAGAACCATCTCAAGAGGCTCTCCCAAAGGAGTGAATGTTCTTTGGGGTTTCAATGTCCATGTCTGACCCTTTCTATTATCGTTGTTTTCTTTGGGTACAGGAGTTGTTGCTTTAGCATCCTTGCTTTCTTGCATGCCATTAGTTAGATTGAATACCTCGGGTTTAGAATTAATATTAGAGGTGTCAACCACTCCATCATTAACAACATTTTTGTTTTTTTTCCACCATTTAGGTTTGGAGTTGGAGTTGTTGGTCTTGTTTTCATTTTGAAGGGAGATTTCTCCCCTTTTGACCATGACTTCCTCAATACGGAGGGAATTTTTAATCATTCTATCAAATCTTGAAGAGTCTTGCATTTGCAATGCATAGTTTAATTTAGGTACTAGATTATTAACGAATATATCCATCTTCTCTATTTCGGGAATGGCCCTTGAATATCATGCAAAAATCTTCCTCCATCTTTGCAGGAAGTGTGTAAATGATTCTCCAGTTCATTGTTTGGTATTACATAGGTCCATCATAGTTACATCATGTTGGATGTTGTAGGAGTAATGTTGAATGAATCGTTGGATCAACTCCTCGAATGTCTTGACCTTGGGGTTCAGTTTTGAGAAACACTCCATGGAATTACCTCCTAGACTTCCTAGAAACAATCACATGAGGTATGTAGGTTCATGCATGTATTCTATGCTAAGGGAAAAAAATTCCCTCACATGGTTGTGTGGGTCAATTTCTCCTGTGTACTTGTCATACTTTGGTCTTGCCATGTCGGGGGGAAATGGGACCATAGTGATACTCTTGTCAAAAGGAAATGGACAAATGGCATCCAAAGACTATTTCATTTTAGGTTTCTCCTTCTCCTATTTGAGATTTGTGAGCTCTGTCTGCAAAAAATTGAGTTGTTTGGTGAGGATAGATATCGGATTTGGTACCTCCTTTTCTTTGAGTTTTTCTACATCATAGTCTTTGGGTAATTTGACACCTGTGGACACTAGGTGGAGGAAGTAATTTTCTTTATCGTCATTAATTATCCGTTCCAATATCTTGTGGAATATTTTACTCTATTTGAGTTTTTTGTACTCATCTTCAGGAATCTCTCCTTCACTGTCTGATCCAAAAAAATCACACTCAAACTTGGGTCCTTCTTCCTCATCCGTGTCTTTGGGTTCTTGGTGTTCACCATCATTATAATCCTCAAAAGCCTCACTCCATCTGTGAGTGTCGCTATCTGTTTGAAAGGAATCTAGATCAAGAAGGGAACTATGAGAAGTTTCTCCATGAAAGTGTGATGTTTTAGGAGGAACTTTTGACCTTTAGATGCATACTTGTTGCGTCTTGTGTTAACCATAAAGTTGTTCCTCAACTTTTGTCAATGTTTCCCAATAGTGCAAGTGAGAGTTTTAGATTATTCAAGTGGGCATGTCTAGGTAAAAGTAACTGTTTGTTTGTTGGTGGATGTAAATTATTCCAGCATCAGAGGGTTATAATGCCCTGATAGTGAGCTAGGAACCAAGTTGTTGGTAGAAAGCGGGTAGACCACATGTATTGAACTGATCATGAAATACTGACTAAGCATGCAAAGGTAGACATTTCGAAAGAGCTTTGGAATTTCAATAGGGAGACTAGAAGAGACAATAGGAACCAACTAAAGAGTTAAAAGGGTATCCTAATCAACTGAGACTTTCTAGGAAAAATGTCAACAAGTACCCTCTATCCTGAATGCGAGCCTCTAGATGCGAGCCTAGAATCTGGATGCAACTATGTGTTGACCAAATGCAAGCCAGTATACCGAATGTGATCTTAAATACTGAATGCGACTTGGGAAATCTGAGATGTGATCTTATGATATCTTTGTAAAATTTGTTCATTTCTAAAAAGTTTGTTTTCAAAGTGCGTAAAATTGTTTGTTTCTAGATTACGTTAGGAGGTGTCGTAATGTGTGAAAAACACTTGTACTCCAAGGTTTGAAACTTGTTGATTGTTTTGAGGAGCTTATCTTTTTAATAATATTTTGAACACATCAAATAGATTTTCATTATTTAGGAGGGTGAAACAAACACTCATCTTTTCCTATTCTCTAGGTGGAGGATGAAAATCTTTGCTCGTTGACTCAGGTACACACTCAAATGCTAATCAGAATATAACCATCACCAAGCACGCAATGGCTCCAGTCATGATGTTGTATTAGCCGACTCCAAACATAGGTGAGGGCAAAATATAATGAGTGTCTTGGGGCAATTAATTTTTTCCTTACACAAAGATTATCACCCTTTCGGTATGAATCGAGAATTCTTTCAGTTTAAAGTTGTTGTAGATTTTTGGGCAATCCATTTCAAACTATCCCCCATAGAATTGTACAAGGCAAAATTTAGGCGTATAGCCCTATGAGTACCTGAATGTATGTAGTCTCACAAGAAATATTCAAGTGGTTTCACTCTACATACACCCAAGCATGTTCAAGGAATGATATCAAAATTCCAAGAACAAAACTAGCTTTGTCTTCCGAGGCTTTAGCCTACGAGGAAGCAATTATTTATAGTGAGTTGGAAGGGTTGGCATAAAACTTGTCCTCACTTGGGTCGTTCCTAGGAGATTTTTTCCTCAAATGGAAAGCCCTCTACTATTCAAATATGAGTACCAAGGATTGGCGAGCTTTGGATGTCTGGATTTATGATTCTTCTAAAGAAGAAGAGAATACTCTCCTAATCTAAACCGGTTTCTCCCAAAACACATAAAGCAAAGTTCATTCCTTCAAGTTATGTTGAGCTCGATTTAGTTTGTTCCTATTTAAGAAAAATAGGATGCTTGAAAAGGAAAGTTTCCTTGTTCAATTAGCCATAAATTTTTAGTGAGTTGCTTGTCCAATTACTGATCCAAACTGAATTAAACAATTGACCTTGTTCTTTGATCCCACATATTTAGTGCTTTGATTGTCCAATTTCTGATCCCAAAAGAAATTATATGATGTAGTTGTTCATTAAACCACAAGATTTAGTGATTTGCGTTGTTTATTTACTGATCCAAAAAGAATTAGGTGATGTGTTTGCTTGTTTAGTTAACTCCAAATTCTGTTTAATCCATAAACTAATGTATGAGTTTCTGATTTTCCTTAAAAGGAAATGAGCATAATCCTCTAGTCAGTTTAGTGATAAATTGGAATATGTATCTTAATTTGGAAAGCAAGTAAATAGAATTCAAGATGGGGGGTTAGGCAACCTAAAAAACCAAGTTAGTATATGTTTATGTTAACTCCCACAAAAACCTTCAAGAACAACCTGCAAACACTTGTTAGACTGTAAGATACCAAAAACACAACTTGTCAAAATGTTAGAGTTAGGCAAACAAAATGCACAAACTTTCTAACCAGATGCGAGCCTAAAATTTTACTGAATGTGATGTAGTATACTGTATGCGAGTTTTCTTACCAGATGCGAAAATATGCTCCCCAGATGTGATCCTAAACTGAATACGATCTGGGAAATCCCATATGCGAGCCTCATTTACCGTGGTGCGATGGCGTATCCCGAATGCGATCTAGAATGATAAAAAATGATCCTGTAACAAAATTCTGGGCATGTAAATTAGTGAAAAAGTGTTAGAAACTAAGGCCAAGTTGGAAATCAAGCCCCACGGTGGGCACCAGAAATGTGTGTGTATATTTGTTCACCTGTTACCTGCAACACAACACTTTAATAAGTCATTCTTTTAGTGAAAAATAAGGGTTAATGAGAATATAAACCATCACTTCAACTTATTGATTTCTAACTAGGATAGTGTAGCAAATAACATAAAAGCCCTCAGATTTATGCTAAATACCAGTGACATAAACAACCTAGCATGAAAGATTTATTTTAAAACAAGCTAATATTCAAAGAGCAATGCATATTAATATAAAAATGGACATTCTAACAATGTATAAGCATGAACTATGAAATGAAATATGAATCTAAGTCTATTCCAACAACATAACAATGCATTTACAATATGGGATGAAGGCTCATTTGTGCTCCAAAATGCCTACTATTTATAGAAGAATGGGAGAGAGAGAGAGAGAGAGAGAGAAGACAAGGCTCATTAATGAGTTGAGGGACTCATTAATGGTGGTGTAAGAGCAATTAATGCCTTGGGAATTAATGAGGCATGGAGGAGACATGGGCTTAAGGCATCTTCATTAATGAGGCATTAATGAAAGTCTTAAAGAAGCATGGGAAGGGTGTAAGACTCAACTTGGAAAGTTGGTCCCTTAGGAAAGTCATGCTTGAGAAAGTGGACTTTCTCAAGTAGGTTGAGTTGTTAATCATTCCTTAATAGAATGTGACAACATTAGGAGGTGGGTTAGGGTCAGATTTAGAATTAGGATTAGATTAGCAAGGGTGGAATGGGTTGAGATGGGTTATATCCCTGGGTAGAAGTGATTGAGATAGGTTAGGTTGGGGTTTAAGGGAATATTAATTAAATGAATTAAACTTATTTAATTCATTTAAAAATATAGGAATTTAATTATTTAAGCATTTTATTGCTTTTGAATAATTAGGAGACTATAGCCATTTTAATTAAATAAAATAGGCTACGGGAATGGGTTAATTGCAAGTGGATAATTAATTTAGGGATTTATTTAATTCCTAGCAAATTAATCACTTTTAGCCATGTATTTGATTGATTTTATTTTGGCTAAAAGTAAATAATTTAGTGATTTGATCACTTTAGGAAATTAAATTGATTTAAAAAGAATTATGCCAAGCAGTAACAAGGTCATTTGGACATAATTTGGGGTATGATCACACTTAGGGAAAATAGGGTCCATAGTTGGAACAGACCAAATTCAGGTGGTTACACAAAATAATTCTCCAAAGATTCTATCCAATCCATACCTTCTTTAGGATCCATTTTCCCACAAAACATGGGAATGTCTAATTTCTGATCCCTCCTTCCAACTCTCTCAAGAGCTTCAAGAAATTTGACTTGCTCTACTGGTATGTTATATGTTTCATCCTACTCTGTATCTTCTTCTTATTATTATTATTTAGAATCTTCTCCCTCCTCCTCTATTTAAAGGTCCTTCAACTTCTTTATCTCCTCCTCCATCTTCTTGTTCTTGGCTACTTTTTCTCTAAACATTTTAGCCAACTCCACATTTGTGATTCTAATAGGAACTTCCTCTCCTTGAGGTTCTTCTATTCTTTCACCCATTCTTCAATTCTTCCAAGGACTTAGCAGGGTCTAATACCATCTGATGCAGAGTGCACTGCAAGAAGACCTAGATGGGCTCCTACTTCTTGTTATCACTTCAAACTCCCAATCCAGATGCTATAATTCTACAAATTTCTACCTAGGATGTGTAATGACTTACCTAAGTATTCAACTCACTTCTTCTATCACTACTTGGCCCTCCAAGCTAAGATCTAATTCTCTGCAATATCTCCTTTAGGGACACTTTCCCTAAACCAAGCCCAAGATGTGGGAAAATTCACCAGAGGCTTAGACCAACAAACCTAGGTGATGGAAGGATTTTTTTAGACCCCAAGGGTAGAGAATCCACCAATGGATTTAGCCTTGCAGACGCAAGGATGGTCAAACACTAAATGGCCTAGAATTCCTTGTAGCCCTATCCAGAGGGTTTTTCAAACATAACTTTCAATTACAAAAGGATCAGATTGATCTAATTAGGTTTCTAGACACCCTTTATGGATTTTTGAAACCTTCCAAAGCCTTAGCACTTCACTCCACTCATGCACCACTAAACTCTTGCAAAGCTCAAAGACCTAATTAGCTAGGTTAGGCTTGGTTTGCTAAGAAAGTGGTCTAAGGTTGGTTCACAGAATGAATGCAATGGCTTATATGGATTCCTCTACCCCAAAATAGTCTAGAACCACCATTATTTTGATCCTCCCAATAATATATTGCACATGCATGTGACTGTACTAAAGAACCAGGCTAATTACATAGAGATAATTAGCCTAGGGCTTTGTCTCAAAATACATAGAACTAACATTGAGCCTCTGAGACTTAGGAATATTAAAGATCATGATCCTAACTTATTTTCCCCAAGTGGCCGAGTAGATCCACTGGTTCAATCCCAAGTTAGGATCACATATTTGGTGTAGGCCCAGTAAACCTTGGTTTCTCAGACAATGAAAAAGTAAAATTTCTAATTCCTATGGAACTTCACAAAAACAAATCAACCCAACTATAATGTGTAAGTAACTAAAATCATCACAAAGTTCTACAAGTGGATCCACAAGATGAATCTGTACTAGGTTGTACACTATTTAAATGACTCAGAAAACTCTTCTATTTCCTTCTCTGAACATCAAGCTCCGTACACAGTAAACTCTAACCTTCCTAGAAGGCATGAGAACATCTAATACTATCATATTGGTGTTACAGATGCTCCAAGAAGCTCGTGTGGTCAGTTACAGTTGAGTTTTCATTCTTTGAGAAACATTTTGCAAAAGTTGCTCATGCAACATTTTGCAAAAAGACAACATTTGGAAAAACTTGACAAAAATGCTAAGGTGAGAAAATGCCAACCTTACAAATATCCAAGGGTCTAGAAGAGGTCTAAAACATGACAAGAGCATATTCTAAGGTCTTAAAACACAACCTTCTAACTAAACTCAAAAAACACTAAAATGGACTAACATGGTCTAACATGGTTTCAAGAACCCATAGGTTTATAACTTACCTTAAGGTTCTTCACCTTACATAATAGACCCAAACATGCACACAGTAGGGTGATCCCAAGGATTTACCTTTTTACAAACACTTAAGCATAAATATAGGAACTTCAGGAGGTGCCCTGCACCACCATCCTTGTTGATGGATTGACCTAGCATAATACAACTTGATAGACTATTCAATTCCAATATCTTTTGCAACACTTTCCTTGTGTGGTTCACAATAAGACAAACTCTTATTAGGCTAGTAATAACACTCTCTCTTATCTCTCTATTTTGAATGATGCATATCTTATTTTAGTTTTGGATTTGATGAGGACTTAAGTCACTTGGGGGATTGGTGTTTCTTTGTCTCCTTAACCTTAATAAGATCATCTTATGTGTTTGATCTACTTTATCATGAGCATTAGCTTGCCTCATACTCTGGCTAAATTCTAGCCTAAATGTACTCTCCTAAAAAGTTAGCAACTATTAATGGATGTATTAGGACCAATTAGACCCCATTTTAGTCATTTCAAGATCTGAATAACTTTATGCTTGATTTCCAACTTCTTTCATTTTATCTCCCTACAATTCTTCACACTTACCAAGACCTGGATCTACTTTAAATTTAACAATGCCAGGACTAGTTCAAACCAAGTTGGTTTTTTGACAAGGTCAAACCAATTTTACCTTGTCCTAGGGAATTGTGTTTAAGTGGGCTCCAGGCCCAATGTAGAAGTTGTGCATGTGAAATGTGGCTTCTGTACCTGCAGCTGCAACACACACTTCAATGAGGCATTACAGGGTTAGCTGGTTAGAAAATGATAAAACTAGAAAACTAAAAACATTCTAAGCTAACCAACACTGGCTCATTGCCTTCTAGTACACAGGAGTTTAAATCTTTCTCTTAGGTCATTGCAAGAAATAGTGACTACCCCAGATCCTAAACAAAGTATTTTAAAGAGCTAATGATGATTAATCTACATGGATATGCAAATGCAAGATTGATCCCAAGCTAATGAGATTGATTTTATGACACCAATTTGAAAAGATTTTGTTCTTTTTAAAGAACCAAATTGAAATGTAGTCTAGATTATGGTTTGCATGATTGAAAATAAACTAATAATTATTCAATCAAAAAGCTATGAAATGCTAAAATTCTTGAAAGCTTAAGAAATGAAAACTGCATAATAACATTATCTAAAAACTGGGATCCTTTGTGAAGGAAATGATCTCTCTTTTATAGAAAATCTCTCCCAAATCCACGGTTGAGATTAGAGGAAATGAGTGGCTTAGATTTGATTTGTGGAAGCACAATCCATGTGCAAGCAATTTGATTGGTTGAAAGATTTAGTCTTTTAGGAAACTTCCAAAATGATTTTCAGTTAACAACTTTGTTTCCAAAATGATAAATAGATAAGATTAAGTTAACTGAATAAAACTAATTTATTTCCAAAATGATAAATAAGATTAAGGTACTTGAATAAAATAGATTTATTTCCAATCCAAAAATTAGTTGATGACATCATATACATTTTTAAAGATTTAATTGATTTTAAATGCACATTTAAATTCAAAAAATAGTTGATGACATCATATGCATTTTTTAATATTTAATTAATTTTAAATGCACATTTTACTTCAAAAAATAATTGATGACATCATATGCATTTTTAAAGATTTAATTGATTTTACATACACATTTTAATTTAAAAATTAGTTGATGACATCATATGCATTTTTAAAGATTTAATTGATTTTAAATGCACATTTTGTTTTTATTAATTAATTTAATTCCCTTTTTTATTTAATTGACAAATTTGTAATTTTATTTAATTAATATATCAAAAATATTAATTAAATAATTAACATAAGGTTTATTTGCCAATGTATTGCATTTTTAGGAATTAATTAATTAATCAAGTATGATGATTAATTAGGACCTAGGATTCAGGTCAGATTAGCTTGAAATTGATGAATTTCCTGTTTGGTTTAGGATTTAGAATTATCAAGATTAGGGTTTCTTGATATGAGTCCTAGATTAAGGGTCTAGGGTTTAGGTGACCACTTTTAGGTCATTAGATTTTCCTCTGTTTGAATTGATGTGTGATCAGTGCATTGATTCAAAGACCTATTAGCAAGAAGACCCAGAAAAATTTGATTTGAAGTGATGAAACCAGTCTTTTGAAGAATAACGACTTTGAGCTTGATTGGATGAAGATCGATCAAAAGATATAAAACAAAATGCTCAGTTTGATTTGAAGCGATGAAACTGGACTGTTAAGAATAACAGTCCACAAGACAATTAAGAGGGGGGTGAATCAGTTGTAGTATAGATTATTAAACTTTAAACTTTATAAACCATATCAGAAAAAGTAAATGATAACACAGTAAATGTTAATACCCCGGTGGGAATTAACACCCACAAATCATGTACTGAGAGTATAGTATCCCAGTTAAAAGATATTAGCCCTGTATGGAGCTTGTTACAATATTATAGTACACAGTCCCTGTTAGGAGATAGACCCTATTAGGAGTCAAAGATAATAGTAGGCTCAATGTCAAGGCACACTTCCCAAAGAAGTTTAAATCCACCCTTAAGGATTTACAATCAGAATCAAGTGTATAAAGAAAATACACAATCCATTGAAATGTCTGATAGCAACTGTCTTTGCTTGGTTAGCTCCAATGAAGTATAACAATAATCAACTGTGCTCTATATCCAGCAGTCAACAAGCTTTGCAGCTTCCACACATCTCTATCCTTTTGTTCTCTTCTACATCTTCTCCATAGGAAAAGATCATTCATATATAACCTTTTACAATATCTCATTAGGTCGACCAGTTAAGCTTTCCTAATCCATAATCAACTAGGTCGGCCAATTAAGGCTTTCCATCATAAAAATAATTATATAACCCCTTGCTAAGATGCCCACTATACCTATAACAAGTAAACATCAATTACAATCCATCACATATACTTCCAGATCTGCAATCCACGCTCATAATTAATTTCACGCACTAAATGTTTGAAGTCGGCCAGTAAATAGGTCTTCTCCAGAATACATGTCACCGATGATGTCACCAGTAACAAAACAAAAATTGAACTCAACCCATTACTCTAACATATGTTGGTTGTCCACCAGTAAGCTTGCATCATCTGAAATATATTTCCTAGAAAGATACACTAGAAACACAGAGACCTGCTCTGTCCAGAATCACAGTTAAAGTCCACAAAACTAGTCTTCACCAAATCAAATGTAACATCCACAATATGTAACATTAAGTCAAGCAACCTTAGGAATAAGGTCAGCAGACATCCTTCTGCTAAAATAAAAATTTGATCATTCTGAATCAAGTAGCTAGTCTATCTTCTCCATAGAAATATATGTTGACATCATTGACAAAACATGAATATCAACAGCATGATCAGTAACCAAAACTGATATCATCCAACAATATCCCCCTTTGGTATTGATGGAAACATATGGGAAAATCCATATGCATCAAACCAAAAGTATTCTCTCTCAATACAATATTCTCAATATCCTCAACACAAATCTCCCCAAAATAGTAGAGATTTTCACATAGATTCCTTCCCCCTGTGGCAGCAATGGAAAAGGGTGCCATAACTCATTAGTAGTCTTCTGTAAGGTGTAGCTTTTTCAAATCTTCATGTCCAACAATTAGGTGCAAGATCACCCAAATGTACTCCATAGTGTTCTCCTACAATCATCCCCCCTAAGGAGTAGATTCATACATCAAGTCCAGAAAATGATATAGCTCTGAAAACCACTGGACTGATGCATATCTGCATTAATTAATTTCCACTAGGAGGGTCCACCACCCAAAGCATGCCTCTGAGATATTCAAAAGAATCTTTTGGAAAAGGTTTGGTAAATATATCTACTATCTGTTCCTTTGTGTTAATGTACTCCAGTCTAATTTCTTTATTTGCTACCTTCTCCCTCAATAAATGATACTTAATAGAAATATGCTTAGTTTTTTAATGCATTATAGGATTCTTTGACATGTTTACTATGCTATTTTTATCACAATGAATAACCAGTGGCTCTTTGAAATTTATTTTGATGTCTTCCAGTATTTGTTTCATCCAAACAACTTGTGTGCAATTTATTGCAGCAACAACATATTTTGACTCAGCAGTAGATTGAGCAATACAGTTCTGCTTCTTGCTCAACCAAGAAACCATCCTTTTCCCAAGGAAAAATGCACCACCACTTGTACTCTTCCTTTCATCCACATTACCCACCCAATCAGCATCAGTAAAAGCCTGCAATGTAAACTCATCAGATTTTTCATACCATAATCCATATTCTATTGTCCCTTTCAGATATCTAAAAATTCTTTTCACAGCATCAAAATGTGTTTCTTTAGGATGTCCCTGATATCTAGCCACAATTCCAACTGCATTGGTAATATTTGGTCTGGTGTGTGTTAGATATTGTAGACCTCCAATCATCAATCTATACTTAGTCTGAACAACACTTTGAGTATCATCACTATTAGTCAGTTTGTTTCCTATCACCATAGGTGTTCCAACAGGTTTACAATCTTCCATTCCAAAAAAATTCAACATTTCTGTAAGATACTTGATCTGGGATACAAAAATACCATTCTTACTTTGATTACTTTGCAAACCAAGAAAAAATTTCATCTCACCAATCATTGACATTTCAAATTCATTTTCCATTTCTTTAGCAAACTTCTTACTCATCTTATCATCGCCTCCAAAAATGATATCATCAACAAAATTCTCTATAATACAAATTCCATCTTCTTCAGTTCTTAAGTATAAATTACTATCTACATTACCTTTCCTAAAACCAAGATGAAGTAGATAATTGTCCAGTCTTGCATACCATGCCCTTGGTTCTTGTTTCAGTCCATACAATGCTTTCTTTAGTCTGCAAACCAAGATTTTATCATCTATCAAAGGAAAATCATCGAGTTGCTCAATGTAGACTTCTTCTTCTAGATCACCATTCAAGAATGTTGACTTCACATCCATTTGATAAACCTTAAATTCTTTATGTGCAGCATAAGCAAGGAATAATCTCACAACTTCCAATCTGGCAATAGGAGCAAACATTTCTTCATAGTCTATACCTTCTTGTTTTGAGTAGCCTTTACATATCAATCTAGCCTTGTTTCTTACCACTGTTCCTTCCTCATTCATCTTGTTTCTTAAAACCCATTTAGTGCTAATCATATTTTTGTTCTTAGGCCTTGGAACCAATTCCAAAGTATTGTTTTTCTTTATTTTTTCTAGGTCTTCTTCCATAGCTTTAGTCCAAGATTCATCTTTACATGCTTCATCAATAGTCTTTGGCTCAACTTGACAAATCAAATAGATCTCATCTCTAACTCTAGATCTAGTCATCATTCCTTTGCTTGCATCACCAATAATTTGATCTTTAGGATGGTTCTTCTTAACATACCTTGGTGTCTTCAATGTTTTAGTAGCTTCACTCTATTCATCTTTATTCTCATCATCAATCGTAAAATATTCTTTAGGTTCAGCAGTAACCTCTTTTGTTTCGGTAATCTGACCACAATAATATATCCTTTCCTAAATTTGAAACTTTTTAGCTATCCTCACATTGGCAATTTCAATCAATTTCCTCAATCTCAGATTGAAACATTTATAAGCTTTACTCTCAGTGGAATAACCAAGAAAGATTCCTTCATCACTTCTAGCATCGAACTTTCCTATCTCATCATCTCTCTTGATATAACATTTACTTCCAAATATTCTTAAATATTTCACAGTAGGTGTATGATCAAACCATAATTCATAAGGAGTTTTATTTGTACCTTCTCTAATCTGAATTTTGTTTAGTGTGTACACAGCAGTCCCAAATGCTTCTCTCTAGTGAACATGTGACACATTTCCTTCCAGCAACATAGTCCTTGTAGCATCTAATATAGTTTTGTTTCTTTTCTCTACTATCCAATTCTGTTGTGGAGTTCTAGGGTCTAAAGTGTGTCTGTGTATTCCATTTTCTTCATAGTATGCATTAAATAGCTCTGATGTAAACTCCCCTCCTCTATCTGATCTCAAACACTTCATCTTTAAACCAGATTCATTCTCAACTTTTGCTTTGAATAACTTGAACTTGTCAAATGCTTTAGATTTCTCTCTTAAATATGTAACCCACATCATTCTAGAAAAGTCATCAAAAAATAGTATAAAATACCTTTCACCATATTATGATATTGTTCATGTAGGACCACACAGATCTGTATGTACTAGATCCAACTTTTCTTTTGCTGAATAAGCTTTTCTTTTAAAAGTGCTTCTAGTCTGCTTCCCCATAACACAGTCTCTACACATAGTGTTAGATGGCTTTACAATCTTAGGTAGATCTCTTACTACATTATTTGTACTTGCCTTCACAATGTTATCAAAGTTAACATGACAAAATATTTTGTGCCATAACCAACTATCATCAACCTTCGCAATAAAACAAGAAGCTTCAAATGTGTTCAATTCAAATACATAACCTTTGTATTTAGTTCCAGATGTGATCAGGTCTCCTGTTTTACTCTTGATATAAAATTTCCCATTAATGAAGTTCAATACCCTTGTCCACTAGCTATCCAACACTCAACAAATTATGCTTAAGTCCATCAGCAAGTAATACATCTTTAGTGTTAGTCTTTCCATCCAAAGAGATAGATCCAATTCCAATAATAAGCTTAGGAGTATTGTCACTAAATCTGACAACACCTCCATCATGTCTTTTTAAATTCACAAACTTGTTTTATCTCCACTCATATGATGTGAACAACCACTGTCTATAACCCATTCAGATTTCTTTTCAACTCAAGATACTGAAGCTTGTTCTTCATGCATAGGTACATCATCCTTAATAGAAATAAATCCAATTTTATCATAGTCACCATCATCGTCATCAAATATAACCTCACTAGCATAATAAGATTCCTTGTCTTTTGAATATTTAGACTTGAAAAACTTAGGTTTGTGCTTTGGAACTCTTGTAGGACATCTAGATGCAAAATGACAAATCTTGTTACATGGAAAAAATTTCAAAGGTAATTTTCCTTCAAATTTACCCTTACCTCTCTTTTCTCTTCTAGCAATCACTACCATAACTTCATCTAGCTTTCTTTCTTCCTCCTATATCTGTTCCCATTGATCAACATAAGCTCCAAGCTCTTCTCTTATGTAACCACTGCTGGTGCTTGCATTTCTAGATAAGGTCTTTTTATTCTTGTGCACGATTGCCTTGAATGTTGACTCAACTCTAGGTAAAGTATCTCCCAATTTTACGGCCTCAAATGTAGTTAGCTTTCCAATCAACATCTCTCTGGTGAATTTTGGTGTCAAAGGTATAATTTCCTCTATAGCTTGTACTTTGTTTTTGTATATAGGTGTCAAAGATCTGAGTATCTTTGCAATCACTTCTTCCTCACGGTAAGTTCCTCTAGATTTTCTAATGTCAGTAACCACTTCAGTAATTCTCTGTGCATATGCCCTAATATTCTCATCTTCGGTGATTCCATCTTTGTTTTCCAGTTTTGTAACTTTTCTTGCTCTGTAAACTTGTCTCCAACATGTAATTCTTCCAGTCTTGTCCAGATCTCATGTGCAAAGTCAAAGTCTTTTACTTCAGTCAATTCTCCTTCTGAAAGAGAACTGATCAAATATTCCCTTCCAACCATATTGCATGAAAATAGCTTCTTTTGATATTCTAAATCCTTTTCTAACTCATCCTCAATCGCTATCTTTTCATTCTTCTTTGTGATCATCCATTATTCAATTCCTAGATAGCAAATGTGTTCTCATCTTGTTCTTCCAACTGTTAAATTTTTCAGGATCAAACTTTGGACTATCCTTCATGTAATAAGTCATCTTCAACATTACCTCAAGTTGTTAAAATTTCTCTCTAAGGACCAGTAGCTCTGATACCAATTGTTAGGAATAACAGTCCACAAGACAACTAAGAGGGGGCGGGGGTGAATCAGTTGTAGTATAGATTATTAAACTTTAAACTTTATAAACCATATCATCAAAAGTAAAGGATAACATAGTAAATGCCAACACCATAACACAATATTTTTTTTTGAGGAAACCTCATTAAAGGTAAAACCCCGATGGGAATTAACACCCACAAATAATGTACTAAGAGTATAGTATCCCTATTAAAAGATATTAGCCCTATTAGGAGCTTGTTACAATATTACAGTACACAGTCCCTGTTAGGAGACAAACCTTGTTAGGATTCAAATAAAATAGTAGGCTCACTTCCAAGGCACACTTCCCAAAGAAGGTTAAAGCCACCCTCAGGGATTTACAATCTAAATCAAGTGTATAAAGAAAATACACAATCTAGCTAGTGAACTGTCTGATAGCAACTGTCTTTGCTTGGTCAGTTCCAATGAAGTATAAAAATTATCAACTTTTCTCTATATCCATAAATCAACAAGCTTCACATATTCAACACATCTCTATCATTTTTTTCTCTGATACATCTTCTCCACAAGAAAATTTCATTCATATATACCCTTTTACAATAATTCATTAGGTGCTTCAGTTAAGCTTTCCTAATACATAATCAACTAGGTTGGCCAATTAAGGCTTTCCATCATACAAATAATTGTATAACCCCTTGCTAAGATACACACGGTAGCTATAAAAAGTAAAAATCAATTACAATCCATCACATATACTTCCAGATCCACAATCCATGCTCATAATTAATTTCACGCGCTACATGTCTAAAGTCGACCAGTAAATAGGTCTTCTCCAGAATACACATCACAGTTGACGTCACCAATAACAAAAAAACAATTGAACTCAACATATTACTCTAAAATATGTTGGCTATCCACCAATAAGCTCGCATTATCTGAAATATCTTTGCTAGAAAAATACACCAGAAACACAGAGACCTTCTCTGTACAGAATCACAGTTACAGTCCAGAAAACCAGTCTTCACAAAATCAACTGTAACATCCACAATACGTAACATTAAGTCAAGTGACCTTAGGAATAAGGTCAGCACACATCCTTCTACTAAAATCCAACCTCAATCATTTTGAATCATCCATATGGTGTCCGTACACTTCTTCTAATCAAGTATCCAGTTTGTCTTGTCCATAGAAATATATGTTGACATAAGTGACAAAACATGAATATCAACAGCATGATCAGTAACCAAAACTGATATCATCCAACATAGATATCTGTCAAGAAATATTAAACCTTTTTATTGGTCTGAATGAATAACTAGTTTGATTTGAAGTGATGAAACTGATTACCATTAAGAGATTTGATTAGCAAGCATATTGACTTGATTTGAAGCAATGAAGCCAATTGATCAATGTATCTAGTTTCAATATTGAACAGCTCGTATCAGACCGATCTTGTCTAGTTTCAAGTGTGTTCACCACTGTATAAGACCATTGATTAGGTTGCCTTTGATTTTAAGATGATCTCAACTTGATTTGATGTGATGAAGCTGAGATTCCCCAAGAGATGGGGTTTTGATTGAGGATTTGATCAATGGAATGTTGATGTCCTGATCTTTCCCCCTCAGGAGCAAAATTGAAACATGGCTAGGTGCCCCAATGATGAGAAGCAATTCAATTGATAAAATGATTCAAGAAGAAGCTGATCTGATTAGAAATAGGTCCCAATTGGTTGGGACATAAATTGTAGTTGGTGAGAGGTCTTGGTGACCAAGATTGACCAAAAGTATGATAAATGGATTGACTAGAAGAAAAGTACAAGATATTTTCATTCGTTGGATTTCAAAAGACTAATTGTGTAAGTGGTCAGCTACAGTTGACTAAAAAATTCAAACGTCAAATTTTGATTTCAATCCTGAAAATGGAATCTGGACAATCGAATAAGCAAGGTGATGCAAAGTGGGGTAACTGGAAGCTTGTCAAATGTCTCAAATAGGGAAAAGTACTCTAGATCACCAAGTTACAAGGCCAAAATTCTTAATACTTATCACAAGTATGGAAAAAGGACTTGGTTAAGGCTTTCACAACCCCAAAACCCCAAGGGCAACCTAATCACTAGGTTTCACCAATCCTTCAACACCAACTACCACGGTTGGCTTCAAAAGCAAATGACCTTTATTCACAATGATACCCCCAAAGTGACATATAGGATTAGGGGTGACCTATGCTTGTATGTATGGTCTATTTAGGTCCCTACCATTTAGCTCCAATGGTTCTTTCACTCAAATGCAACCCATATGACATGGTTGCTTCACAAACCCAAGACTATGCTTGTAGCCTTTTTCAGAAGGAAAATTGACTTTAATTGAAATTATTACGCATAACCCTCATAAAATATTATTGATTCAAGGACCCTTTATGGCCTAATACCTTATAATTTAACCCTAGAACATGGAAATGAGAAAGAGACAGAATGATACACAAAATTGCTTTTGCAATTAGGGCTAATTAGGCCTCCATTTACACTAGAGGTACCTTTAGGATGCATCCAAATACCAAACCAATGATTGTATCCTATGAGGATGTATACAAGGGCCCCTTCATCTGATTTAGAGCCTCTGATCAAATCCCAAGTGAGAGTTATGACTGTTGTCCTAATTCTAGATGGGTGCATACATAAGGATATACACCTAGGGCATCACTTCAATTCCATTTCCCTGCACTTTGAAGAACCTATCTTGAATAATATCAAAGATAACCATATGAAAAAGATTTCCACCAAGGGTCATTGAATTCCCATGGTGGAAAGTGGAAATACACTTAATTTTCTAAGAAACCCTGAATTAGGGCCTATAATCCAGGCAGTGAGTTTGTAAATTGGATAACTTTCAAACCAATATTGATCAACACATGAGACCAAAACCAAACTAAATAATATTGATAAAAATAACCCTTGGTTTCATAATTTCATGTCCCTTTGTCCGTACCCGACCATACACGATGACTATCTCTCAGGAATGCAAGAAAATTGTTACTTTTTATTGATTTTCAAATGCCAGATTACATGATCAACCTACCACCTACCTAAAAGGGTTATTTTAGGCACTCCCAATGGTTACATGACAATTTTGGACCGATTTGACCATTTGGGAGTTAGTTTTCAAAAAGTTGTTAAGTTTGCTCAAAAGTTGCTTGACAACTTTTGAGCAACTTTTACATTTTTTGCAATTTTGCAAATCTAGTGACCAAACTTGGTAATGATGTTATTTTTTTGATCCATAATAGATCCAAACATTAAAAACTAAAAAATAACCTATTCCTAGGGTTTTAGATCATTAATGACTCATAGTTACCCAAGGGCTCATAATGTGCCAATCTTGGAACTATGGAGTTATAAGGTGATCCAGTGATTAACCTAATATCTTATCATTACTAAAGGCCTCTTAGGACCTTGAGAGAACCCCTAGGCTCCATAGGAATTCTTAGTTAATTTAGGGTTCTCCTACACCATATGACAAATTTTGAACAACTTTTACATTTTTTGCAATTTTGCAAATCTAGTGACCAAACTTGGTCATGATGTTATTTTTGTGATCCCTAGTGGATCCAAACATTAAAAACTCAAAAATAACCTATTCCTAGGGTTTTGGATTATTAATGGTTCATATTTACCCAAGGGCTCATAATGTGCCAATCTTGGAACTATGGCCTTACAAGGTGATCCAGTGATTAAACCAATGTCTTATCATTACTAAAGGCCTCTTAAGACCTTGACAGAACCCCTAGGTTCCATAGGAACACTTAGTTCATTTAGGGTGCTCCTACACCACAAGTGGTGTCATGTTCACACACAACTAACCACTTGAAAATGAGAGGATTTATCTATTGGAGTCTCATATCCTTTACATTGGAGAGAGATATCGATATTATGCAGATTTCAACACCATGCAAATGCAGATGCAGATGCAAGACTAACATGAATGCAACCTAAGGTATAGTCACTAAACCTTTAGGTTTGACATTTTTCATCATCAAGTGTTTTCGGAACATCGAGGTCGATACAATCCTTACTTGTGCCACTACAACCATAAGAACATGAATATGAATTTCATTGGATAAGATATGAGAAACTAACATAGGCATCGAGGCACAAAAGTTGAGATGACTTAAACTTTGTTTCTAGTTGATGTTACGAGAGTGTACCAGTATCACGGCATTCAAATCCAAGATAACCATGAGTGTGATCTTGTGTAAATAAGAAGAGCAATAATAGTCAAGGAGATAGTTCTGACCTCACCTTGGCGTGCAAGTAAACAAGATCGAGGGATGTAAGGCTTTTCCACCTTAATGTGGGAGCTCTTATCACATAAACCCTATTTATTTGACATTGTAATATCATCGGGACCACACCAAAAAGTAGTATACAAAGAAAATATTAACAAAAAATAAATGAAAATAGACAGCATATAAATAGAAGTTCATCATACTTAAGCCAGTTTCAAAGTTTTCAGATGTGTACATGTATGAGGTGTTGAGAAACACCATTGTGCTCATGAGTGTGATGTGTTTGAGTGCTATCAATCTATTATTTATGTTTGTAGTATCCAATGTGTGTTAATAAATATAGATGCATCCAAAGATAGTGTTAAGAAACACTTTTGATTAGGGTGTTGACAAACACCTGCTGCGTCAGTAGAAAATTATCCTTC
This sequence comes from Thuja plicata, assembly GCA_018584345.1. NCBI lineage: Eukaryota > Viridiplantae > Streptophyta > Pinopsida > Cupressales > Cupressaceae > Thuja > Thuja plicata. Next base: position 843,261 of record MU226268.1, on the reverse strand, counting down.
AGAAATGATAAGATTACTGACTCTGGTGTAATCCAAAGATGTGATCTGATGTTGGGACCCATGCCCCATGGTAACAAAATTTGATTGTGATGAGTGGATTTCTTTATACTACGAGGAAAAATCCAATTCGATTGCCCCCAGACTATGGCTTTGGATCAATTTCAAGCCAGGAGGGTTCTCAGAAGAACCAAAGTGTCACAAAAATGATTGAAAGTTATTTACAAACTAAAGCAAAGGATTTCCAAGACTAAGCATTGATAGATGGAGCGCTGATTACAAGAGGTGCCTATTTACCAGGTTTTCACCTACTTGGCAGAGATGTTATTTTTGCTACCATGACGCCTGTTTACCAAGTTTTCACCAAGACACTTTTTCTTCTTTTTCAAATTTTTTGTACTTTTCCATTTTTTGATGTTTTTGATTTTTCTCTTATTTTGATTTTTTTATTGATTCATCAAGGTGCCTATTTACCAGGTTTTCACAAAGATGACCATATTTTTTAGGAATTTTTCCAATTTTTAGTCTTTTTTTAGGATCATAAGTATGTACGTGGTGTCGATCACCGAGAATGCATTAGGTGTATAAATTCTTCAGATGGAGAGTGTTGACAGGCTCCTGGAGATGTTCTCCTTTAGGTGTGGAAGGTCAATAGGATCCAAAGCTAAATCTTGTAATAATGATATAAGGACCCAGCCAGTTGGGTTCAAATTTCCCCTTTTGATCTCTATGTGACTGATTATGGGGGTTTTCTCTCAACACTAGGTCTCCCACCTGAAGTTCTCTTGGTTTAACCTATTTATTATAAGCTCTAGACATTATTTTCTAGTAAGATCTCAGGTGATAGAATGCCACTTGTTGACGTTCATCTAGCAACTCTAGTTCTTGCAACCTTAAGACTCTGTGATCTTCATCTATGATAAGTCTTCATAGAGAAACCCTCAGAGATGGGAGTTTTACTTCTATGGGTAGTACTACTTCTGCTCCATAGATAAGAGAAAAGGGGGTTACCCCAGTAGGTGTTCTGATACTTGTTCTATATGCCCATAGTAAAAGATTGATCTACAGATGCCAATCCCATCTGAATTTGTTCACAATACAGTGCGAGATTTTCAACAAATTTTTATTGGAGGCCTCGACCTATCCATTACCTGCAGATAATAAATGGAAGAGCAATGTTGTTTGATCTTGAACTTCTCACAAATTTCTTCGATATTGATTTTTTTGAATTGCCCTTCATTGTCAATTACAATGGCTAAAGGAATCCATATCTATAGATAATATGATTCAGAATAAATAGGGCCACCTACTAGCCTGTATCTTTGATTAGTGGGACTGCCTCTACCCACTTTGTGAAATAATTAGTGGCGGTGATGATGAATTTGTGCCCATTAGAAGAAGATGGGTGTATCTGATCAATGAGGTCAAATGCCCACAGTTGGAAAGGACAGTGTGTGATAAAGGGAAATGGTTCCCTTGTTGGAGCATTTATAATATTACCATGCAATTGGCATTTCTTACACGTCTTTTCATATCTTACTGTCTCTTTTTCCATATCTAGCTAGTAGTACCCAGCTCTTAGCATTTTTTGGGCTAGAGTTAGACCATTAGAGTGAGAACCACAAATACCATCATGGACCTTAGCTAATGCACCTTTGGAATCCTCTTTTTCTAGACACCTAAGAAAAGTACCATCTAGTCCTCATCTATAAATATCGTCAGCTATGAGAACATATAGTGAGTCATTTCAGATAAGGTGGCGGCATTCATTGCGGGTAAGTACATAAGGAATGAAATAATGGTGAAGATAGGCATAGACATGTTTATATCAGGAAGATTCATGTCCTATGATAGAAAAGACCATGTGGGAGTCTGGGGAGTTGATGTAGTTAGGGAAATGAAGTTCTTCCACCAGGAAATCATAGCGCAAATATTCCTATTGCGCTTGTGAGGATGCTAATGTAGCCATGGCATCAACTGCTCTGTTTTGTGTCCTCAGGACTTGCTGGAATCTGATGTATGTAAATTATTTCTTGAAGTCATCAACCATTATCTTATAAGGCATGATTTTATCATCCTTATTCTGATAGATGTTGTTGGTTTGGTTGATGACAAGCTAGGAGTCCCCATAGATATGTAGCTCTGATATGTTCCATTCAATTGCCAGTTTGAGTCCATTAACCAAGGCTTCATATTCAAAAATGTTAATTGTACAAGGGAGAAATAGCTTGTATGCCTTTGGTATGGAATAGCTTTGAAGTTTTATGAACAAGACACCTGCACCTGATCCAAGTTGTGTAAAAGATCCATCAAAGAATATTTTCCATGACCTGTGTGTTATGTGCAAAATGTAACCGTCTAGAAATTCAGTGTTGAATGGGACATTATCTTGTAATGGAGCACCAACCAATTGATCTGCAATGGCTTGTCCCTTAATTTATTTGCAATCAATGTATTCAATGTAAAATTCACTGAGGAGCATGAACCATTTATCTAGTCTTGCAGTCAAAGTTGGTTTACTCAAAAGATATTTCAGTGGATCGATCTTTGCAACTAGTTTTGTGGAATGTGATAAAATATAATGTCTCAGTTTATGAGATGCAAATACAACTACAAGACAATATTTATCTATCATGGAATAGTTCATTTCATAAGAGACCAATGTTCTACTTATGTAGTATATGGCTCACTCTTTCTTGTTGTCGTCCTCTTGAGCCAGAAGTTCCCCCATTGATGTTGTCTTTGCAGATATATATAAGAATAATGATTTTTGTGGTGCAGGAGGCATCAATACCAGAAAGTTAGCTAGGTATTCTTTGATTTGATAAAATTTCTTTTTGCATTCTTCATCCCATTCATATGTGACTCCCTTACGCAGAGTTTTTGTGAATGGTTTGGATTTGTATGCTAACTATGAAATAAATCTCCTGATAGACTAAATTCTTCCTTGAAGTGTCCTCATCTGACTAATGTTTTTAGGTGGTGGAATCTCAAGGATTGCTTGCACCTTTGAAGGATCTACTTCTATCCCTTTTGCTAAAACAATGTAACCTAACAACTTTCCAGAGGTCACACCAAATGCACACTTTTTGGGGTTTAGCTTGAACTTCTCCATTGTATCAAGGATTTTACCCAAGTCTTGTAGGTGTGTTGATCTTTCCATAGTTTTAACCAGTGTGTCATCCACATAATCTTCCATGTTTTTTTTCATAATGTTGTGAAAGATTATGGTGACATCCCTTTGATAAGTTTCTCCCGCATTTTTTAGTCTGAAGGACATAATGTTCTAGTAGAAGGTGCCCCAAGCACATGTGAAAGTTATCTTTTCCTAATCTTCTAGAGAAATCTTAATCTAGTTATATCTAGATAATCCATCCATGAGGGAGTACATTTCATATCCAGCTGTCATGTCCACAATCATATCAATGTTGGGCAAAGGAAAGTCATCCTTTGGACAAGCCTTGTTCAGGTCCCTGAAGTTTGTACAAATGTGGATAGACTTATCTGGTTTGGATACTGGTATGGTGTTTGAAATCCACACAACATAATCAATAGAAAAAATGAACCCCTCTTTTAGTAACTTTTCCAGTTCATCTTTAATCAACAGAGCAACGTGAGGATGCATTTTCTGAATCTTTTGTTTTATTGGTTTTACTCCTGGTGTAATAGAGAGATGATGCATGATCAGATCAGGATCCAAACTAGGCATGTCTGAGTAACTCCATGCAAATTTGATTTTCTTCTCCTTAAAGAAATGTGCATGTGAAATGTGGCTTATGTACCTGCAGCAGCTGCAACACACACTTCAATGAACCATTATAGGGTTAGCTAGTTAGAAAATGATAAAATTAGAAAACTAAAAATGTTCTAAGCTAACCAACACCGGCTCATTGCCTTCTAGTACGAAGGAGTTTGAATCTTTCCCTCGGGTCATTGCAAGTAACAATGACTACACCAGATCCTAAACAAAGTATTTTAAAGAGATAATGATTATTAATCTACATGAATATGCAAATGCAAGATTGATCCCAAGCTAATTAGATTGATTTTATGACACCAATTTGAAATGTTTTTGTTCTTTTTAAAGCACCAAATTGTAATGTACTCTAGATTATGGTTTGCAAGATTGAAATTAAACTAACAATTATTCAATTAAAAAGCTATGAAATGCTAAAATTCTTGAAAGCTTAAGAAATGAAAACTGCATAATAACTTTAGCTAAAAAATGGGATCCTTTGTGAAGGAAATGGATCTCTCTTTTATAGAAAATCTCTCCCAAATCCATGGTCAAGATTAGAGGAAACGAGTGGTGCAGATTCGATTTGAGGAAGCACAATCCATGTGCAAGAAATTTGATTAGTCGAAAGATTCAGTCTTTTTGGAAACTTCCAAATTGATTTTCAGTTAACAACTTTGTTTCCAGAATGATAAATAGATAAGATTAAGTTAACTGAAATAAAATAGATTTATTTCCAAAATTATAAATAAGATTAAGTTAACTGAATAAAACAGATTTATTTCCAATTAAAAAATTAGTTGTTGACATCATATGCATTTTTAAAGATTTAATTGATTTTAAATGTACATTTTAATTCAAAAATAGTTGATGACATCATATGCATTTTAAAAGATTTAATTGATTTTAAATGTACATTTTAATTCAAAAAATAGTTGATGACATCATATGCATTTTTAAACATTTAATTGATTTTAAATGCACATTTTGTTTTTATTAATTAATTTAATTCCCTTTTTATTTAATTGACAAATTTGTAATTTTATTTAATTAATATATCAGAAATGTCAATTAAATAATTAACACAAGGCTTATTTGCTAATGTATTGCATTTTTAGGAATTAATTAATTAATCAAGTATGATGATTAATTAGGACCTAGGATTCAAGTCAGGTTAGCTTGAAATTTATGAATTGCCTGTTTGGTTTAGGACTTAGAATTATCAAGATTAGGGTTTCTTGATATGAGATTGAGATTAGGGGTCTAGGGTTTAGGTGACCACTTTTAGGTCATTATAGAAGTTTTTCTTCTCGATCTTTATTTGTGGTTAGCCAAGAAATATTGAATCCCAAAATGAGTATAAAAGGGGGTCTTCTCCTCTAATTATGACTTCATTACTATTGTATGCAATCTAATGTTTGTGTAAGCTATCTATGTGCAAGAAAACAATCTTTCATGTTCAAGCAATATTTCAATTTGTGCAATTGAAGTGGTGGATTCAAAATTTGAAGGAAAGAATCCATTTCAAGATCTCCAAGTGTTCTTCCACTCAAGAAAAAACAATATTCTCTCATTGATACAAATTTCTCTCCCATGATGACCAAGTAGAGGAATTCTCAACCAAGCAAGAAGATCCATTCCTCTTATCCATTCAAGATCTCATGTATACAATCATTTAAATAAATAGGATTTGGAAAGTATAGATCCATGCATTTGTGAAGGCATCCTTTATTCTACATACATTTCAAGCATCTTTATAGATTTGATTAATTTGTACATCCATCCATGAGGATTTTTCATGTAAGGTAAAACAGACATTTATCTTGTTTACATTACTTTCCTTATGCAATTTATATTTCATTTCAAGGTTGATTCCTATACAAAGGCTTGACCAAGTAAATCCCCTTTCCACAACCTTTTCCCCTTCTTATGTGCAGGAATAGGTTTTCATATTTAGATTTTGAGATGTTCAAAACTAGTGGCAGATCCTTCACAGAATCCAGTAGAATTTGAGCCTTCAGGACTAGGTTGACTTTCTTGGACAAGGTTGACTTTGTTATGACATCATATGCATTTTTAAATATTTAGTTGATTTTAAATGCATATTTTTTTTTAATTAATTAATTTAATTCCTTTTTGAATTTTATTGACAATTTAGTAATTTTATTTAATTAATATATCAGAATACCAATTAAAAAATTAACATAAGGTTTATTTGCCAATATATTGTATTTTTAGGAATTAATTAATTAAACAAGTATGATGATTAATTAGGACCTAGGATTCAGGTCATATTAGCTTGAAATTGATGAATTGCCTATTTGGTTTAGGACTTAGAATTATCAAGATTAGGGTTTCTTGATATGAGACTAAGATTACGGGTCTAGGGTTTAGGTGACCACTTTTAGGTCATTACATTTTCCCCTCTTTGAATTGATGTGTGATCAACTCATTGATTCTAAGACCTGTTAGCGAGAAGACCTAGAATAGTTTGATTTGAAGTGATGAAACCATTCTTTTGAAGAAGACCGACTCCGAGCTTGATTGGACGAAGATCGATCAAAAAATATTAACAGAATGCTCAATTTGATTTGAAGCGATGAAACTGAACATCTATTAGGGACTCTTAAACCTTTTGATTGGTTTGAATGAATAACCAGTTTGATTTGAAGTGATGAAACTGATTACCGTTAAGAGATTTGATTAGCAAGAAAATTTACTTGATTTGAGATGATGAAGCCAATTTGAACAATTTATCTAGTTTCAATAATGAATAGCTTGTATAAGACCAATTTTGTCTGGTTTTGAGTGTATTCATCACTGTATAAGACCATTGATTAGGTTGCCTTTGATTTTAAGATGATATTAACTTAATTTGATGTGATGAAGCTAAGATGCCCCAAGCGATGGGGTTTTTATTGAGGATATGATCACTGGAATGTTAATGTCTTGATCTTGCCCCCTCAAGAGAAAAATCAAAATATGGCGAGGTGCCCCAGTGATGAGAAGCAATTTGATTGATAACATGATGCAAGAAGAAGATGATCAGATAAGAAATAGGTCTCAAACAGTTAGGACAAAGGATGTACTTAATGGGAGGTCATGTTTGACCAAGATTAAACAAAAGTAAGATACAATGATTGATTAGAAGAAAAGCATGAGATATTTCCATTGGTTGTGCAAGGGGTGAGCTAAAGTTGACTGAAAAAGTCAAACGTCAAATTTTGATTTTGATCCTAAAAATAGAATCAGGACAACCAAATTATCCATGAGTATCATTTTCATGTCAATCAACACACAACTGACCACTTGTCAAAAGGAAGATTGGTCGATAAGAAACTCAGATCCTTCACATTAGAGAGAGATATCAATATTATGCAAATTTCAACACCATACAGGTGTAGATGCAACACTAACATGAATGCAACCTAAGGTGTAGTCACTGAACCTTTAGCAGTGAAATTTTTCATCATCGAGCATTTTTGAAACATTAGAGTCGATACAATCCTTACCGGTTCCATTGCGACCATATGAATATGAATATGAATTTCATCAGATAATATATGAGAAGCTAATGTAAGCATTGGGGCACAAAAGCCGAGATGACCTGAATGTTTTTTCTAGTTGATGTTGCAAGAGTACACCAGTATAGAGGCATTCAAATCCAAGATAACCATGAGTGCAATCTAGCATAAACAAACAGAGCAATAATAGTCAAGGAGATAGTTCCGACCTCACCTTGGCATACAAATACACATGATCGAGGGATGTGAGGCTTTTTCGCCTTAATGCAGGAGATCTTACCACATACACCCTATTTATTTGATGTTGTTAGATCATCAGGACCACAAAAACAAGCAATAGAAAAAGAAAAGATTAATGAAAAATCAATGAAAACATACATCATACAAATAGAAGTTCAACATACTTCAGCCAATTTCAAAGTTTTCAGATGTGTATATGTATGAGGTGTTGAGAAACACCATCATTCTTGTGAGTGCGATGTGTTTGATTGTTATCAATCTGTTGTTTACATTTTTGGTATCCAAGGTGTGTTAAGAAACACAGATGCATCCAAAGATAGTGCTAAAAGAAACTTTTGATTAGGGTGTTGAGAAAAAACTGTTTGTGTCAGTAGCAAGTTTTCCTTCAGAAATGCAAAGATTACTGACTCTTGTGTAATCCAAAGATCTGATCTAATTGGGGACCCATGCCCCTAGTATAAAATGATGATGAATGACTTGACTCATAATGCGAGGACAAAGCTGATTCAATTACCCATAGACTATGACTTTAGATCCGTTTCAAGCCAGGATAGTTCTCAGGAGAACCAAATTGTTCATTCTCAAGAAAGATCACATTGGTTTGCCCCTCATGTCCAACAAGGTGTAGATCAATACAGATGGATTAAAAAGTTGATGGATGAGGCGAACAGATAATAATGGATGAAGAGGGTGAATGCAACCCTCAAGGACAAACTCCTCAAGATTACCCAAGCTATGGAAAAAATAAATCACAATGTAGGCTCATGGAGAGGTGCCAGATATCATATAAGATAATGACCTGATGTCAGGAAAAGCATGTAGTCCAAAAGAGTGGACATGCCAAGAGACTTTTTGAGAAACAATTTTTTTTTTCAATTTTGATTAAGACCAAGGGGTCAATTGGATAGGATACTGATGGGATTGATTTGGGATAAGGGTTGATAGAGGTATAAGTGGGTGTTTTGGGATTAGTGAAAATGATGTTTAGAGATATGGAGGATAGGCTTGGGATAAGAAAGATCATGATAGGGTACCATAGATGAGAGCAAGTAGATAGGTTGATGGAAAGGATAATGAATGTCAGGATACATGGGTGTTCATGGATAGGATCAACCTTGTCAAGATCACCAGAAGGAACATGGATGCTCATGGACTAACTTGATGTAAGGTATGATGAATAAGATGAAATGGAAGGAACTTACCCCCAACTAAAGAGTGAAAGTAGGAGGAATTACACATGATGCATGTTTTCTAGGTTCTCATCATGGTACTTATCCAAGGTGCCACAAGAAGTGGTTTTCACCATAGGACAAATTGATTTCTCTTTACTTTTTCTACCAAGGTGCCTATTTACCAGGTTTTCACCAAGGCACTTTTTCTCTCTTCTTTTTTTTGTAATTTTTTATTTTATGGAGGAACTTAAGCTTCTTGCTCTTTGGATAGTGCTCCTTTCAAGGATATGCTCTGATAGGCTAAGGCCGCTGAAAGTATGCTCAAAGATGTTGATAAGGTGATGGTAGAGAAGAAAATGGAGGATAAGGGAGATGGTAGCCAAGGATTTATGTGATGGATTGGATAAGAGAAATGGAAGGATATGGCATGGATGGGTAGTAGGTAGGTGTGGGTTGTTTGAGGGTTTGTGTAGAGGTAGATGGAAATGGTGATAAGATCAACATTGACACACACCTTGAAGTTAGTGGATGGATGGAGGAAAAATTGATGGAATAGCTTGAGGCTTTGATGTATGAGTGGGTATGGATCTTGGTATACAGGGACCCAAGATGGATGGAGAAGGGGGTGAAGTTTTCAAGGTAATGAATTTTGGGACATGAGGACCCAAAATAGAGTTATAAAATGGGAGATGTTTAGATGGAGATGAAGTGGAAGGCTTTGGAAGCTTGGATGCCAACTCTGACTTTTCCTTTTTGTTCAACCCTTTCAAGAGAGACTTGGTAATCCACATAAATTTTTATTTTTGTTTTGTATCCAAGTCCTTTACAAGAGACTTGGGAATCCACATAGATTTTGATTTTCTTTTTGTATCCAAGTCCTTTACAATAGACTTGGGAATTCACATAGATTTTGATTTTCTTTTTGTATCCAAGTCCTTTAGAAGAGACTTGGGAATCCATATAGCTTTTGATTTTCCTTTTCTTTGGGATGATTTAGAACACAATTCTTCCATGATGGATTTAGGAACCCATATTTTCTTTCATATTATTCTTTGCTTAGATTTAGAACGCAATTCTTCCATAATGGATTTAGGAACCCATTTTTTCTTTGATATTAATCTTTGCTCAGTGGACCTTTGTGGTCTCTTCAATATTTCATTTTTATTTGTAGTCACATGTTGATTAGATTGGACATACTAATCTTCATATGAAAGTGGATTCTTGTATTTTTGATTTTTTTGTTGTACATCCAAATTACTTCCAAAAGACTTGGGAACTGTGGATGAATAGGGCCGATATGAATGGTTCATATGGGTGGGTTGATAAGGATATTTCAAGGATGCATGTATTTGTTGATCTTGATGGGGGATAGAGTAAGTGGATGACAAGCTAGTAGTGATAGACATGATGGATGGAGGGGTATAAGGACCCAATATAGATGGAAGGTTTGATAGTTTCAACTTTGGGATATAGGGACCAAGCATGGATTTGGAGGATAGTGAAGGTACACGGTTATGTTTGAATGGAGGGAGATAAGGTGTGGAAGGGATATCAAAATATTTAGAGTGAGATGCATGAACAAGGCTTTTCTCTTTTGAATTCATCTTTATATCAATAGGTTGATGATGAGATTTGATAGGAGCAATTTTGATAGGAGAAGTTGAAGCTTGAGGGGATTTATTATTCTGCAAGGGATTTTGAGGAATGATGGTTTCTTGAGGTGGATATGGAGGGGTATGACAAGGAGATGATAGGATGCTTTGATCTTGAAAAGGATCTTTAGATGGTGTAAAAAGAGTACTTTTCTCTTGATTTTCAATAGGCTCATTAGATATGGTGGAAAGGATATCTTGATCTTTCTTCGGAGATGGAGGACTATCTTCTTGGAAGAAATGGAAAGGGGTGATAAAATCATCATGGGACTCTTGAGATATGTGACTTTGGTCAACCATTGGATAAGGGGATGGTGTCTTGATCTTGATCAATACTAATATTTGTTTCTTCACACTGTGGATTGCCCTCTTGACATGGAGCCACTTCTAAGGATGAGGTAGGAGTTTTGATCTGCATGTGGGATTATTGAAAGGATAATGGAAAATAATTTGGAATAGGGTCTATGATCTTTGAATTCTGAGAAATACTTTCAGTCGTATGTTGATTAGGTTGGATATCTTTTAGAGGTAGTCCTTGAGGGTAGACATAGTCATCATTAGGCTCAATTCTTGATAGAGATGGTGTGGCTAGTTGTGAAAATTTAGGAGATGGAGGAATGGTGGAACAAGTACATGTGATATGGGAACCATTTCTAGACATGGATTCCCGATATTGGTCATGCTTGAGATTAGATGAATCATTAGGATTTTCCACTTAGATTATGTCATCTTCTATGAGGTCTTGGATTTTATGTTTCAACTCCATGAAAGATGAAGTTTTATGCTCATTATGCCGATGATATGCACAATAGGTACTCAAGAATTTAAATCCAAATCAAATCAATAATTTATTCCAATGTTTATTCATAAGATTTTCCCAAAGGAGTGAAGTCCCTCTTGCATTTAACCTAAGGTTTTTCTTTCATGAGGTTAATAATCCCTTTGGAGGAAGACTTCATGGTGTTTTCAGTAGATTTTAGGGTTTTGGAGCCACTCTCTTGACCAAAGATAGGATTGTCATACCAAGATTTCTCCATGTTGGAAGAAATTAGAGAGATGTGAGAATCATGATCAAATAGAAAAGGATAGGTTGATCTTAATGAGGATTTGTTGGATTGTGTATCCTTTTCTCCCTTTAATTCCTAGAGTTTAGATTTCAAAATTTGAAGTTGTTTAGATAAAGCTTCCATAAGAATCTCTTCGTTCGTGTTGTAAGGACCATAAACTTTATCCCATTTTCTTTTAGACATTGTAAGATTGTCTTGATGCACTTGCTTAGAAGATTGAAGAGGAAGGTATGATGAATTAATTGATTGCCTGACAGGTGCTAAAGTGATATCTAAAGTACTGAATAAGTCCAAGACCAAAGTAAAAAAGTGATAATGTCCAACTAAGTGAGAGATAGCAATGACTCCGATCTTGAGTCAAGGTTAATGAGCCTTCTCTCACAACTCAGGATAAGGACAATGCAGACAAAGATGATTAAGATAACAAGTCACTTGGAATAGCATAGTAAAGTCAGATTTTGAAACAACAAGAAAGTTAGAGTGTCAACAGATTGCAGTTAATGAAAAACTAGTAGTGATGTTGTGAGAACACAAATTTTGTGAAAATTGAGATAGAACTATCATGACAGAATACCAATTTGGACAGCAATTCGACTAATTTTCAGAGTTTTAACACTAGATACAAAAAATTGGACAAGAGTTTGATAGTTTAACACCTAAGAGTGTAGATTTTGAGTTGTTTGAGCATTTTGATGTTTGTTTTGAATGTTTGATTTTAGTTTTGTCACTCATGCAAGACACATCAAGAAGAATGCTTGTTGTAAAAGAACATACACACCACAATCCTAGGTAAGCCAGGGCAATATCTGTTGAATTCCCACTTGAACCAAAGTTTAGCCATGCCTACTCATAGTAGACAAATTAGAACCTTGGAGGCAGAGGCTCCTCCTTATAGTGCACTCACTTCTCAGGCACACCAAGCTTTGAATCCCAAGGGAATCACTTCCTAAAGGATCGTTGTCTCTACTAAGAGCCGTGAAAATGTGGGACATCTTAGTCATTCTCTTACCTTTCGCACCAGTAGATAGAAGGATTTTGGTCACTAGAACAAAGCTTTTAGTCAAAGCATCGGTTCAGGTGGTTACACTTGTGGCAGATTAGCCCCATTATGGAGGCCTCCCAGCCTATAGAAGTTACGTTCTGTAGGTTTTTACACACCACAAGGGTACTGAGGGAGATCTTCTTTCCGGTATAATATATTCAACACTTGTTCACTGTGATATTAATCAAAATGACATTTTTTATATACCGGTTTGGAAGGGCTAGGATTTAGCCTGTTACCGGTTGGGAAATCCACTCTCACCAACTCTATTAAAGCTCTCAGGATGTAGCCACGCTAAAAGATTTGCATGAATTTATTTTACACCCAAGATCCGCGAAGGCGAGGGGAGAGGATACATTCATGAAATTCTTTGGTATTACAAATCTAGAGAACACTTCAAACACATAAGCAAAGTGATTCATTTTAAGCACCAAATCTGAAGTGTTATTTAACTACAAAACACAGACAAAATAGTTTTGGAAGACACAAAGTCTTCGACAAGCATCCTGCATCAAAATCATTAGTATTTTATGATTTTATCTTCATTTACAACATCCTGCAAACCACTATTAGGCTGTAATCAAAGATAAGCATCAAGAAAAACAAAGCCAAAGATTGGCCAGCATTAGAAAAATAAAAAAATTAGAAAATAGATTGCATATTTAGAAAGTAGATGAGAAATCATGCACTTTCAAAAACAATTACACTAAAAAATATTACCGTATGAGCCCGTACAAGGATTTGGAAGCTAGAAAATAGAGGATTAGATAGGTACAATGATGAAAACCTATAATTTCTGATAAATCTATGACTCAAATCCACAAACTAAGAACAACCCAGAAATATTCAGACAATTCTACCCAAAAAAAAAATTGTACTCAATTTGGACCTAAAATGAGCAAGATATGATCATTTTAAATTAGACTACAATTTTAAAAACTCCAATGGTGAAGGCAAAGACTTTTCAAACCCTGCTGATGTCAGTAGACTGTGACATTAAAATTGACGACCATCATAGAAAGTGAGTAACCATGCAGAATGAAGGTTTGACGACCGTCAAATTTAACACAATTAACTAATTTTTTTATTTTTTATTTTTATTTTTTTAATTTTATTTCATTTTTTTTTAGAATTTTTTTTCAAAAATATGCCTCGGGCTACATGAAAAAATCCCAAAGCTACATTGATTTATGTTCATAGGTCATACGGCTTACTCAGGCAATTTGTTTCGCCACAGATTTGACTTTCGTCAGATATGGGTGAGTTTACAGTCATTTTCAACCGAAATGAGGATCCGAACGTGATGGTGCTATCAGATTTGGCTCAAAAAGAGATGAGTAACATTTGGCTCAAAATGATTTTTGACCCCCATTGTGGGCGCCATAAATGTGTGTGTAAAATATGGTCGATACCTACAGCTGCAAACACACACTTCAATGAACCATTACGAGGTTAGCTAGTTAGAAAATGACAACATCAGAAAGAATGAAATGCCAAAGGCTAATTGACATCGACTCATTGCCTTCTTATAGGCAGGAATTTGAATCTTTCTCTTAGGTCATCACAAGAAACGATGACTACACTTGTTCTAAATGAAGGATTTTGAAGAAAGATAAATGATGAAAGTAGAATGAATATACAAAATCCAAGATTGATCCCATGCTAATTAGATTAATTTTAAAGCACAAAATGAAAGATGATATTGATTTTAAAACCCAAATAAAATGTTCTCTAAGATTAGGAATTTTGCATGATCGAAAGTAAACTAATCAACAATTAATCAAAAAAAGCTATGAAATACTAAAATGATTGAAAGTTTAAGAAATGAAAACTGCATAATAACAATAGCTAAAACTGGGATACTTTGTGAAGGAAATGAAGCTCTCTTTTATAGAAAGTCTCTCTCAAAATTGACGATCGAGATTAGAGGAAATGAGTGGCTCGAATTTGATTTGAGGAAGCACAATCCATGTGCAAGCAATTTGATTGGTCAAAAGATTTAGTCTTTTTGGAAACTTCCAAATTGATTTTTCAGTTAACAACTTTATTTTCAAAATGATAAATAGATAAGATTAAATTAACTGAATAAAACAGATTTGTTTCCAAAATGAGAAAAGATAATAATAAATCAACTGAATAAAATAGAATTATTTCCAATTAACAAAATATAAGATTAAATCAATTGAATAAAATAGATTTATTTCCAAAAATCAGTTGATGACATCATATGCATTTTTAAAGATTTAATTGATTTTAAATGCATATTTTAATTCAAAAATCAGTTGATGACATCATATGCATTTTTAAAGATTTAATTGATTTTAAATGCATTTTTTTATTAATTAATTTAATTCCTTTTTTAATTTTATTGACAATTTAGTAATTTTATTTAATTAATATATTAGAATATCAATTAAATAATTAACATAAGGTTTATTTGCCAATATATTGTATTTTTAGGAATTAATTAATTAATCAAGTACAATGATTAATTAGGACCTAGGTTTTAGGTCAGATTAGCTTGAAATTGATGAATTACATGTTTGGTTTAGGACTTAGAATTATCAAGATTAGGGTTTCTTGATATGAGACTGAGATTAGGGGTCTAGGGTTTAGGTGACCACTTTTAGGTCAATACATGTTCAACATAGTCCTTTGGATCCAAAAATTTCAGAGTCGAGAGTTACAATTCTCCGAGGGCTAGATCTAGAACTATTTCTTATTCTAACATTTCTATGACAGTCAATTCTAGATTTGAAGTTTGTTCCTCCTCTCCTAGGCTTCAAGGTAAGTTTATTCTTCTTCTTTTCATATTGAATTTAATTTTATGCACCACATCTAATATCCTATCTTCTTAGTTGTTATTTCATTTATTATAGTTTGGATTCCTTTTATAGATTTACATATCATATACATATTAGCAATAAAGGAATCCATTCACAGACTCCATTTTTCAATCTAGATCTAGCATTAGCATCCCTTCATCATTTTGGGTTGTGATTATCTGATTTGGGTTTGAGGTTGAGTTTTTGGGGATGTTCCTAATGTATCATTGGACTCCCACTCCCATTTGACTTAGTGAGTAATTTTCCTACATAGCATTTCTCACCATTTCATATGATACACTTGATAATAGGTAGCATTGACAATGGTATTTCAATTAGGGAATTTCGTAAGTTTGTAATTTGACTTCAAGTGGGAGAATGTTGGAATGTGAATTCATCACGAAGAGTCCACCTTATTTGGTTGAATCATCATGAAGATTCCACCTTATTTGGTTCATTCATTATGGAAATCCCACTTTATTTGGTTGATTCATCATGGAGATTCCACCTTCTTTGGTTAAGTCCAGAATTGACCATGGAGAAGTTGTCTGTCAAACGCATAAAATATTTTTAGATTTACTATAAGTGGAAGGTTTTTATGAGTCGAATTACTATAAATAGTAATTTGTTTTGTGACTTAGTAAAACAATAATTTTGATAAGTGTTGTACATGGAGTTGTATGAGTCTTACTTACTAAATTTATTAAGTGGTTTGTAATTAAGACCCTGCAACTTGGTTTTTATATACAACTCAAAGTATCAGAGATAGGATTTGAAGATTGTTGTAACTGTGAAAAATCTAGAGAATAATATTGAAAGATATTTTCCCATGGTTTTTTTCCTAGTATAATTTTACTAAGATTTTTCATGGAAATTCTGAGTGTTATGTGGTTTTGTACTTCTTTGAATTTTCTACACTTTTAAAATTTTGACACACAATGTATAATAAACCCTAGCCAAAGAGGCATAACTCTTTTGAGGCAAGGGATAAATAGTTGTAAAAGTATATATTGTAACAAGTGGAAAGATGTATTTTTTAAGGATGCACAATGAGAGGAGAAAGAGATATTATCTCTAATACATCTACCTCCAAGAGTAGAGCTTGAATAAAAATAACATCAATAACCAAAAGAGAGGAAGGAGGACATGATTTCACTCTCCCCATTGCGAGGTAAAGGGATTTTTTATAAAGGATAACATAATTTTGGGTCCTATATGAGGTACTTGTTTATGATAGACATACACTTTAAAGTGAGTTAGAGGTTGTAATCAAGGATATACACCTCTTGGAAAAAGAGAGAACCCCTAAGTAAAATAAACAATTCTTTGCAAGAAAGGACATCACATGGAAAAAAATACCATTCTACCAAGGGAAAATGGACCCTTTAAAAGGATAAGAGATTGAATAGAGAAACCTTTCCCTAAGAATGAGGACAAGGAAAAGGTAGTATTATGTTTCTCACAAAGTAAGATTTTATATAAAGGTATATCACTATGCAAAACAAAGATCCCTCAATAAGGTAAGCTACTAAGACTAGATAATGTGGAGGAACATAACAGGTGAAGGGAGTGCTAATTCACAACATTTCTAGACAATGTCTATTATAATATGAATAAGACATAGATGAACTAAATCTTGAACAAATTGCTTAAATTTCATGCAATCAACAAGAGAATAAAAATAACTATAATGAAAAATATTATAATATTGTTTTTGATTCTTTGATTTCTAATTTTTTGAAGAATGGAAATAAGGAAGTTTAGTTTTTTTTTCATATTTCATTTTTTAATATATTTTTTTAGCTAAGTCCAAATAATCCCCTATAGGTGATGGGATGTCTATTTATAATGGTAAAAGGGTTGGTAATGAAGGTGGAGAATTAGAATTCAAAGTAGGAGCATCACTTATGTTAGGTCTTTTCTATCTTATTTCTCTAGGGAAGTAACAGGTCATTTAATCAACTTAAAGAAGGTTATGGATAATATTTTCTTGAGATCCAAATCTTTATCCTTGAGTATTTGTGTGAATAAAGGTTCTATAGGGACTTTTATTCCTTGTTCCATTTTTCCAAGGCCTTGTCTGCTACATCCTTTCTTTTAGAGAATTTCATAACCCACCTCATAATATGTTTTTATTTTAGATGGTGAAAGGGTGTCATCTTGTGGTCTATGAAAAGGTGTTGTGTAGGAATGGGTAGTAGGAGGATTTATTTCTATAAGAAGATTTGAAATTCTCTCATCATTTCTCATATCTACTTTACTAGGTTGGGAAAAAGAAGGATTATCTAAATCTTCATCTTTTCTTAATGTTATGTTAAGAGATAAATCATGAATAAAGTGCATAACATGATCTTATTGATTTAAAATATTTTGATGGCGAACACAAGATCTAGGATAATGGAAAGGATCTAGAGTGATTTAAGTGCTTAAATTTACATGTTTGGACTCGTGTACCAAGGTATCTTTGTGAGGAGAGTATCTATTACTACTCTTTGATATTTTATCTCTAATGGGGATATCATTAATAGGATTTATGAGCCTATCCTCATTAACAAATATGGCCTAGAGGAGGTACAAATGTTGTTCATTTAAATTTCATCTCTATTTCTTTAGCTTGTGATTTACAACGTTAACTTGTGATCCATAAGTGGTAGCTGAATGTGAAATGGGATCAAAACTAGAAATTAAAGACTTAAGATCTTATTGAGCTTCATTTCTCTTTAGCTTCAAATCTTGGGTAAACAATGAAAAATAAAAAACTTTAGCAACTAATTTTCCAACCTCTTTAAAAGTTTCCTTCACCTAGTTCACATGAATTGTAATTTCCCTTTATCTTATGCAATAGTCTCCATTAACTTATCAATCATCTTTTTTTCATAATCCATCTTTTGTTTATTCATGCTAGCTTCCTACAAAATAGTAACTTGCTCAGTGATAGCATTGATCAAAGTATTCATCTTCTCAATTGGTGTAGCATTAGGATCATAGTCAAATTCAGGTATAATATCTACAAGAATGTCTCTAGCTAACTGAAGTACTTGTTCTTGTTTCTTTTCAACTCTAAGTTTTCCCATTTTAGGTTTGAACTTTAGTATCTTTGATATTCTCATTAATTCACTAGGAATCATTTTGGTAACATCAATAGGTACTTGTATGACCTCAACATCCTCATTTCTAAATTCATATTTGAGAATATCCATAGCCTTTCTTTTCTTCTTGTAACTTGAACTCCCACTTAGACCCAATTTCCTCTTTAGTGAATGTATAGAAAAATCCACTTCATTAGCTTTATCATTCTTTCCAACATCACCTGTATGTCCAACTACATCTGTTGCAACAAGTATCACCACCTCTTCACTCTTATCCTTAAGTGCTTCCTATTTTATTTATACATCTTCAAATTAAATAGTAGGAGCTTGTTGTGGAGTATCAGAAGGTATATCACCAATAATTATTTCATTCACTTGCTTAGTAGTGACAAATTCATCTACTGTTACCTCTTCAATGGTAGCCTCTTGTGTTTGTTTCTCTTCTTGATTATAATTCACTAATTCATATTCTTTCTCTAATTTATTCTTCATTATATCAAGAGTCTCATCATGAACTGCCTGTAATTCACCAATGAGTATTTTGCATACCCTACTTCTTGCTCTAAATTCAGGTCTAATAGCCTCAATTGTGATCTTCACTTCTTCCATAGATAATTTAGGCTTAAGTAGAATCAATGCTTGTTCCATAATTTATCTATCTTGTTTCAAAGTATATCTCCACCAACTTCTTGTAAAGTGATTCATGAATCATTTTATGCAATTCACTAGTCCTCTACAAAACTTATACAAACTATAATATCATCTTCTACCTTTTTCTTACCTTCATCATCATATTTTTCATAGCATCAGTTGGAATCACTCACACTTCCATATTCAATTATGTTATTAGCTATTCTGTCAGTAGTAAAAGTTCTCCTAGTCTTAGGTTTAACTGATTTCTCAGTTTTCATGCTAACAATTTTTGATCTTTTTCCACTAGCCCTCAATTCGGCTTGCTCTTTGTCATAATCTATAGGAGGTTCTTATTCCTTAGTGGCATCCTTCTTTTTACTCTTTCTGTTAGACTCTTTTTATCCATGTGCTACTCCCTTCTTTCTATTGTAAGTTTTCTGTTTAGTCACAGGTGTCTTCTCTTTGTCCTTTTCCTTTTCTTTCTGCACTGTGGAACTCCTAGTTTCTCTTCATGTTTCCTTACCGATTATAGAAGATACAACCTCTACCTCTTCACCTTCTGAAATAGTAGTAGAAGTACCTACTTCCTCAGTCACAAACTTCTTCCTAAAATTATCCATCATATCCTTTGTAATACCACTCTTCTTGGATAAATTATCAACTTGTTTCCTACCTCTTCTCTCTAACACAACTGGCTTTAGCTGTGAATAAATTTTTAGATATGTTTCCTCCTAGGTACCAAACCTGGGAGTACTGGCATAAATTGGCTTATATAGTAATTCATCAGCCTCAAAGTGATATAATATCACCATCGACCTCATAACCCATTGGTAGAGCCCGAGAAGTTCTTTATTGTACTTCCTACATCATACATGTATCAGTATCCACAACAAAACATATATATTATTTGTACTTCTCTACTATACTAGTTGGGATCCTCTCTCTCTCATGCATTATTTTCTAGAAATATGTGAAATAACCCCACATTTTTCTATTAAAATTATTTCCTAACATCCTTATGCATTCATTAATCTATACTACTACACGTCTATCGGTCGACCACTCAATTCCACCGATACTAGGGAAATGATTTTGAAAGTAGAAGAATTTACATACCAGAAATGAACCAAACTTATAATTTTGTTTCTTGTCCTTCTTGATTCTCTCCATGTTTACAAATAAATGACTTCTCATGACCTCATATAGGTCATACTCTTTAGAATGAATTTAGAATAACTGAGAGGGGGGGTGAATCAATTATCCTCAAGTCCAGATGTGCCCATATAAAAATTTATACCACTTCAATAACTCAGATCTACTCGGCAGCAATAAACAACAAAAGTGTGCAATTTACTAAACTAATGAAATAAGCTTACAGAAACTTAACAGTAAAGCACAACATAAAAATTCACACATTTTGACACCATGATTTAATGTGGAAACCCAATATGGGAAAATCCACTAGTAACATGCTACCAAAATTTCACTCTTCTGAAGCGATGCCCTATTAGGAGCCAACCCTGTTGAAGGTTACAAAACACACTGTCAAATGTGACCTGGTTAAAGGATTTAATCACCCTGTCAAGAGTGGCCTTGTTAGAGGACTTAGAACATTCCAATCTGAATGTCACCTTGTTCAAAGGATTTATACAATGACTGTTAGGTCAACCTGGTTAAAGGATTTGAACTGCTACAATGGTTAGAAAGTAATCAGTAGGTGTGATCTGATACATACAACTTACTTTACAAATCCAGATCCAATTTCAGCTCTAATGCTAATTCACTGAGTGGCCTCCATTTTCATCTCAAACTTTAGATCTGCTTGGAAATCCATCAAGCAATCTCTCTCTACTTCTCTACTCATCCTTCTCTACTAGGTTTTTCCAATCAGTCAATTAACCATGCAATACTCTTTCATACAACTTCTCCTTACACTTGGATACAATAAAAATAACCTCTATATGTTATATTATACCTCTTCATCTAGGTCAAATAGATCTTTTTCCGCTTAATCAAGATCATAGATCTTAGGTTAGGTCAAATCCAATGGATCTTTCTAGAATTACATTTAATTTACTTCTCTAATACAGTCATTAATTAAACATTGAATCCATCCGTTAATAATGGTTTCCTATGCATTAAATTAGTGTGGACCAATCTTAATTAACAATACATATCCCAATAAAATCAACTATCTAAGCCAGAGATCTCAAATCTTATCAATTAATAAAATACTTCTGCTCGGCTTTCTTTGTCTCCCTCAGCATTTCACTGGTGCTCAACATCATCTTTTCTTTGCTCGCCATGACCTTTCGCTTTGCTGGGCATCAAATTTTCTTTTCTCGACATCGACCTTCCAGTGAACTGTCAGTGAAAGATAAACAACATATCACTTTGCCAAAGTTCCAAATGATCAAGTACCCTGGTGTATACTCATAACTCAACTAGTTCCTCGGCCTTCTTGTTATCCTATTCTTTAAATCTTCATCAATCAATAGATATGGTACTCAAACATACAACAATAGTCTCACCAGTTAAGGTTTGACATCAATGAAAAAATAACAATTGTCTACATTGTAGCAATATTTCCAACAATCTCCCTCTTTGGCATTGATGGCAACACTAAACTGTAAAACAATAATTTCCAACCAAAGTTGCCATACAATCCAAAAAAGTGTGTTTGTTCCTTGATATGAACAAATCTGCATTAAGGTCTTTAGCTTCATTCTGATTCTCATCTGTAAAATATTACTCCCTCTATGTCTGTAATCACACTAATATCTTTCTGTGTCTGTTCAGCTTCCTCTTTCACTAATATCTCCCTTGTATCAGTTGTTTTTACCAATAATTTGTTTTAGCAATAATCTCCCTCTTTGACAACATTGGGAAAGATGTTGACATCTTTATTATGAAGATTCATCTTGTTCTAATCTTTGTATCATGTTGTTCCTGTCATCTTTGTTTGTGAGTGATCTTCTTTTTTGTTCTTGTCTTCCACTTCACAGTTTTTAGGCAGCATCCTAAAAATGTGACTCATTGTGCATCAATGTGTTAAGTGTTCTGATTAAAACATTTGATGCAACAGTGCCATTCAGAACTAGTTAGCCTCTGCTAAGGGAATCACCCACAATTTACCTATTAGATACTCATGAGCATCCTTGGGCAATGATTTTGTAAATATGTCTACCAATTGTTCCTTAGTGTTCACATATTCTAGTCTCACTTCCTTCTTCTGAACTAGCTCCCTCGAGTAATGATACTTGATAGCTATATGTTTTGTCTTAGATTGTATTACTAAATTTTTAGAAATATTAATGACACTCATGTTATCACAATATATGAAATCTAGTTCTGTGATCTCCTCCTTCATACCTTTCAGTAGTATCTTCAACCACACAATGTTTGAATAATTAACTGCTGCTACCACATACTCAGCTTCAGCTGTAGATTGTGAGGTGCAATTTTTTTTCTTGCTTGTCCAGGAAATTAATCTTTTCCCCAAAATAAATGCTCCTCATGTGGTGCTTTTTCTATCATCCACATTACCATCCCAGTCAGAATTAGTATAGACTCTGATTTCAAACTTGTCATTCCTTTTGTAATATAGGCCATAATCTTTTGTACCTTTCAAATATCTCAGAATTCTTTTCACTGCCATTATATGTGTCTCTTTTGGATTAGCATAAAATCTAGCAACAATTCCAACTTCTAATGTAATATTAGGTCTACTGTGTACAACATATTGCAGCTTACCAATCATTGATATGTACAGTGTTTGATTTACCTCTTATGTATCATCATTCTTTGTCAACTTCTGTCCAGTAGCCATGGGTGTACTCACTAGTTTTGAATCTTCCATACCAAAATTTTTCAATATCTCCTTGACATATTTTGATTGAGTAATATAGATATTGTTCTTCATTTGATATATTTGTAAACCAACAAAGAATTTTATCTCACCAAACATAGACATTTCAAATTCAGTTTGCATCTCTTTTGCAAATGCTTTGCATATCATATCTTGTCCACTGAATATGATGTCATCAACAAAAATTTCAGCCAATAAAATTATGTTGCCTTGCTCTATTTTCAAATACAGATTGTTGTTGTCATTTGTTCTTGCAAATCCAATCTTTATCAGATAATTGTGAAATCTTTCATACCATGCTTTGGGTTCTTGTTTTAGTCCATATAATGCCTTGTGCAGTCTACAAACCATGTTCCTCTTGCTTGGGTCAACAAATCCATCAGCTTGTTCAATATATACTTCCTCTTCTAATATCCCATATAGAAATGTTGACTTCACATCCATTTGATAAACTTTAAATCCTTTGTAGGGTACATATGCAAGTAGATTTCTTACACCTTCCAATCTTGCAACTGGGGTGAATGTCTCTCCATAGTCAATTCCTTCCTCTTGTGCATAACCTTTGCATATCAGTCTTGCTTTATTCCTTGTTACCTCTCTTGCATGTTCATTCATCTTGTTTATGAATACCCACTTAGTACCAATTACATTTTTGTTGTCAAGCCTCGGCACTAGTGTCCATGTCTTGTTATTTTCTATCTGGTCTATCTCTTCATTCATGGCTTGAATCCAATATTCATTATCTAAAGTATCTTTTACTATCTTAGGCTCAAAATCACATAGAAAACAAGTGTCTTCTCTTAATTTGCTTCTTGTCATAACTGCAGAATCCTTTGCTTCTATGATTTGATCAAATTTATGGTGTCTTCTCACGTATTTTGCCAAAGTAGGCTCTTCTCAGCTTTAGTTTGATCATTCATGTTCAGTTCAGGCCTAAACTATGACTCGACATCTCCATCAGATAGCTCGGAAGTCACCTCCTGTTGCCCAACAATTTTGTTCTGTGTATCGACAGGTGCAGACTGTTGCTCGGCAACTTCATTCTCAGTTTTGTTAGAATCCTCCTCTTCAGGATAAGTGAATGATATGTAACTCTCAGGCTCAATCATGCTTTTTGCTTAATTTCTCTCTGCATATTCATCAATTCTAACATTTTCACTTTCCACAATTTTGTTAGTGTTAGAATTCAAGCACTTGTATGCTTTACTCTTAGTAGAATATCCAAGAAATATGCCTTCTTCTCCTTTA
>MU226268.1:755108-803421 GCA_018584345.1 Thuja plicata | reverse complement strand
GTTATCAGCAACTTGATCTTTATCTTAAACTTATTAATCCAGATTGATACAAAGTAAATGCACATTCAGATAACACATTACACAACACATCAATTTGGTTACGGGGAAACCAAATGGTAAAAACCCCCTTGGGAATTAGTACCCACAAAGAACTATACTATTTATAGTGGTCCCTGTTAAAAGATCTTCCAACCCTGTTAGGAGTTGTTCGTTACAATGTAGTAGTCTAGTGACCTGGTTAAGGGTCAGATCCTGTTAGGAGTCTTTTACAATAACCCTATTAGGGGTGGTGGACTCACTGTCCAAGTGGTGAAGGCTACAACCTTCTATTTATTTGATACACACTATATCAACAAGGTGAACTGTTGTTTGTGACACTTCTTGTCTGATCAATTCCTTTTGTGCACCGATGCTTTAACCTCTTATAAAGCACTATAACAATCTTTTCTATGTTCTAAAAGCTTCTACTTCAATATCTATATTATCAACATATGATAAATATAGCTCTGCTACTTTAACACTCTGCTCTGCTTTTCTTATCTCTGGCTTTCGCAATTCTTCTTATCACAAATGACCTTCTATAAGTACATACACCAAGTATGAGATCATGGGACCTATAGGAAAACTCTTCTTAACATCCTTTTTGGCTCTACTAAGTGCGCAAGCATAATAACAACCATGCAAGTACTAACTGAATAGACGCGTCGCTCCACTAAGTCGGCTTCACCAATTTAATCATAACTTTGCAATCTTCTTGAAATACGTTTGGGGTCTTTAGATTAATACCAACAACTCATAACTCATCATGAATATACACACACATATCCTAAAGATAGGTGCAACTCAATAAACATGTTACATACGTCGGCCTTAAACCGTTATTCCTCCAGAACTGTAACCATTAATAACAGAATTACATATCTTTACTGAAACATCATATCTGGGTCTGCGTGTATGAACATAACATAATAAACATGTCAACAACATGTATCTATCCACGCAAGTCTTCATTTCATCATATGGATAAGTACATATAGAAGTACTATTGTGTATTATATGTTGTCATCAATGACAAACATACAATCAATCAACTGTTCAGAATCAAATCTCCAACACTTACTACTACTGATGAATCTCAGAGTTTTTTTTAGAAAAAGTACAGATCTATGATTGGACTATTACAACATCTAACTCACACTAGACCAGATATTACTAATGCAGTTGGAATTGTGGAAAGATATCAAGAAGATCCTAAAGAGACTCACCTTTCTACTATAAGGAGAATATTTAGATATCTGAAAGGAACACTAGAATATGGCTTATGGTATGAAAAATATGATGATTTTGTTTTGCATGCTTATAATGATATTGATTAGGTAGGAAATGATGATAGAAAGAGTAAAAGTGGTGGTACATTTTTCTTGGGAAAAGGTTGGTTTCTTGATTAAGTTAGAAGCAGAATTGTATAGCTCAGTCTACTGCTGAATCAAAGTATGTTGTTGCTACTATAAATTGCACACAGATTGTTTGGATGAACAAAATGTTGAAGGACATTGAGATAAATTTTGAAGAGCCAGTGGTTATTCATTGTGATAACACTAGCACAATGAATATTTGAAAGAATCTAGTTATGCATTCAAAGACTAAACATATTTCAATTAAGTATCAATTTTTGAGAGACAAGGTTGCAAAGAAGGAGATTATATTAGAGTATATTAGCACAAAGGAACAAATAGAAGATATATTTAAAAAACCTTTTCCAAAGGACTCCTTTGAGTATCTCAAAGGTATGATTGGGGTGAGAGCCCCTCCTTGTGAGAACTAATTGATGTAGGAATGCATCAGTCTAGATAATTTCATATTTATATCATTTCTTGGACTTGATATATGGATCCACTCCTCAAGGGGAGTGATCACATGAACAAAACAAAACACATTTAGGTGCTTTTGAACCTGGTCATTAGAGGCATGAAGATTTAGAAAAGCTACACCTTGTCGAGGAAAGAGATAGAGTTATGGAACCCTTTTCCATTGATTTCAAAGGGATAGAGATTTAGTTAAGAGAGTCAGTGGAAAATCTCTATTATTTTAAGGAGAGCTGGAAAGAGGATATTGAGAAGATTGTATTGAGAGTGGTACTTTTGGATTGATGGATTTTCTCATGTGTTTCCATCAATGCCAAAGGGGGAGACTATTGGAATTGTCTTCTATTGGAGTTGTTGGTATTCATGTTTTTTCATTGATGTCAATGTATGTTTCAGATGAAGATAGACAGACAGACTGGGTATCACTTGTGCACGGATGACTAATAGAAGTGTAGGGACACTGTATGGATATTTCAGACTATGTGAAGATGGGGATGTATACATGTTTAATAATTGATCTTATATCTAAGGTCTCTTGAGTTTATGTTTCTCTTTTTTTTAAGTTACAATGATATTGGTGAAGACTGTTTGTAGAATAGTGGCAGAGAATTGTGAGAGAGCTAGTCTTTAAGTTTTGTGGATAACTTGAGTGTGAACAAGATTCATGTTATGCGAGCTTGGGGAATGTCAGGAGACAAATTGAGGAATTGTTTTATGATTCTTGGGTTGCAATAATCTAGGTGACATCATTTGTAGCGTGTGTTCTGGAGAAGACCTATTTGGGGCCGACTTCATAGAAGTAGTGTGTATTATGGATAGCGAGTGTGGATTAAAAATATTGGATTATATTTGATGAATTTTGATTGATGTTTACTTGATAAAGGTACTGTGTGTATCATAGCAAGGGGTTATGTAATTATTTATGCATTGGGGAAGTCTTAATTGGCCTACCTAATTGCTTATTGTAAACTTGTATAAAGGAAAGTTATTTTCTTGATTAGGAATGTGGACAACAAAGTCTAGAAGCTATGAGCTTTTATTTGAGAAGTCTGTTGGATGTAGAGAAGAGATTGTGATTGATGAAATTCATTGTAAATGTTTAAGAAAAGTTGTTGCTATCAGTCAGTTCACTAGATATTATATCTTTGTATATTTGTATCTTGGACAGTGATTCCTAAAGGTGGATTTAACCTTCTTTAGTCATTGAGCCTAATATTTCCCTTGAATCCTAATAGGGTTTGTCCTTTAACAGGGATTGTGCACTGTATGTAATAATTAGTTCCTAACAGGGCTAAATCTCCTAACATGGATACTATACTTTCAGTGCATTATTTGTGGGTGTTAATGCCCACCAGAGTTTTTTCCCTTAACATATTTTCCTTGACAACAAATGATTGTGTTATGGTGTTGTTTTTACTGTGTTTAGAATTGCATTTATCTTTTTATTGTTAAAGATTAAAGTTTAAGTATTTGGCATACAAATAATTCACCCCCCTCTCAGTTGTACTGGTGGACTATTATTGCTAACAAAATCAAGGATTTTGAGATTTCTCTATTGTTCCGTGTTAAATATTGTGTAATTAATTCTTGAGATCTCTATAGTAGGGATGTAAAACTTATTGAAGCACTTATATAAATCTTTCAATATATATGCAATTGTGAATAAATTGCTTTTCATTTTCATACATTTGATTAGTATAAGGTGTCTAATCAGAAAGGAAGCCTATTTCTCATTTTAATTCATAATATTTTAGATCTATGACCACTTATGACTCTGCATGCCCAAGAAAGGTACTGGTCTAATTCCTATATCACAATACCTTCAACTAAATCTCAAAAAACCAAAACATATTTACCTTTCAAGCATGTTAAGTTTATTTTTCCTTGTTTTTATGTTTTAAGTGTTAAGTTTGTTGGAATTTTTTCTGTTAGAGGTTTTGACATTTATTTTTTTCATTGATGTCAACATATGTTTCAGTTGAATTCTATGATAGAATGGTTATCACTAGTGCAAGGAAGACTGGCATAAGTGTATGTACATTCTACAGGCTTTCAGAGCATGCAAGAATGGAGATGTATACAAGGATGAGAAGTGATTTGATATCTAAGGTCTCTTGGATTAATTTTACTATTGACATAAGTTATAGTTGTTTTGGTCAAGAGTGGTTATAGAACAGTGACAGAGAATTACGACAGAGATAGTCTCTATGCTTTTTTAGATAACTTGTATGCGAGAACAAGTTATGATTTGTGAGCTTAAGGCATGGTAGAAGACATGTTAGAGAGTGCTACTTGTGATTTTTGGGTCACTGTGTTCTTGGTGACCTTAGCTAAAGTGTCTGATCTTGCAAAGATCTATTGTGGCCGACTACACTGGTGTAACGTATCTAGAGGATGATGAGCGTGGATTACGGATCTTGGAGTATAATTGATGATTTGTAATTGATGTTCACTTGTTTAAGGTACCATGTGTATCTTATAAAGGGTCTATGTAATTGTGTATACATTGGGGAAGTCCTATATGGCCGACCTATTTTCTTATTGTAAAATTGTATAAAGGAGAGTTATTTCTTAGTGAGGTAGCATGAAAGTGGGATGTGGAAGCTGCAAGCTTGTAATTATGAAGACTACTCGATGTAGAGAAGAGATATTGATTGTGATAAAATTCATTGGAACTGTTCAAGAAAAGAAAGTCTCTATCAGTTATTTCACTGGTTATTGTGTACTCCTATATTTGTATTTTGAACAGTCAGTCCAGACAGTGGGTTTAACCTTCTCATTTGGGCAGTGTGCCTAGGAAATGAGACTCTTATTACTCTTCACTCCTAAGAGGTTCTATCATTTAATAGGGACTATGTACTATATGTAATAATGATCTCCTAAAAGGGCTAAATCTCCTAACATGGATACTATATGTTCAGTACATTATTTGTGGGTGCTAATTCCCACTGGGGTTTTTTTTCCCTTATAGGGTTTCCTCAGTGTGCCTAGGAAATGAGACTCTTATTACTCTTCACTCCTAAGAGGTTCTATCCTTTAATAGGGAATATTTATTGTATGTAATAATGATCTCCTAATAGGGCTAAATCTCCTAACATGGATATTATATGTTCAGTACATTATTTGTGGGTGCTAATTCCCACTGGGGTTTTTTTTTCCCTTAACAGGGTTTCCTCAAGAAACATTTCTTGTGTTATGGTGTTGTATTTGATGTTTTAATATTTGCATTGAGTAATTGGTTTATAAAGTTTAAAGTTTAATAATTTGGCTCACAACTAATTCACCCCCCTCTTAGTTGTGTTGGTGGACTATTATTGCTAATAATTAGTATCAGAGCTTATGGTCCCTTGAGAGAAAGATTAACAACTTTAGGTGATCCTTAAGATGGCGTACTATAGGAAGGAGAGTCCAAAATTTGATCCTGAAAAATTTTGACAGTTGGAAGAACAAGATGAGAACTCATCTACTCTATTTAGGAATTGACTATTGGATGATTACAAAGAAGGGTGAGTAGATCAAGCCTGAAGATGAATTAGATAAATCTAATGAATATGAAAAGAATATTTTTAGTTTTGATATGGTTGCAAGAGAAGCATTGATCAGTGCACTCCCTGAGGATGAATTCATAGAGGTTAAAGACTTGGATTCTGCACATAAAATCTGGACAAGACTAGAGGCATTATATGAAGGAGATAAGTTTAGCAAGCAAGTGAAATTGCAAAATTGGAAGACTAAGATGGAGAGTTTAACATTGTGAGATGATGAGAATGTCAAAGCATATGTACACCTATTTACAAAAATAAAGTGAAAGCGAGATAAGAGATCATACAATTGACAGTGAACTTCAACAGAGAGATATTGATTGCTAATTTGATCACCTTTGAGGCCACAGAGCTAGGAGATACTTTACCTAAGGCAGAATTTGCATTGAAGGAGACTATGCACAATGACAAAAATAATTTATCAAGTCTTAAAATCACCATCAGAGGTAACAGGTATGAAGAACTTGGTGAATACTCTTATAATTGGGAAAATATAGTACAAGAGGAAAGGAAACTAGATGAACTTATGGCTTTGGTCGCAAGGAGAGAAAAGAGAGGTATGACTAAATTTGAAGGAAAGTTACCCCTGAAGTATTTTTCATGTAATAAGATTGGTCATTTTGCATCTACATGTCCCACAAGGGTTCCCAAGCATAAACCTAAGTTTCATACACTAGATTATTCTAAAGATAATGAATTTTATTATGCTAGTGAAGGTGTGTCTGATGATGATGTTGTGGATCATGATGAAATTGGATATATTTCTATTAAGGATGATGAGACTATTCATGAAGAAAGATCCCTAGTTTCTCATGTTGAAAAGAAATCTTAGTGGGTCATAGATGATGGTTGTTCACATCACATGACTCGTGATAAAAGTAAGTTTGTTCAGCTAAATAAATATGATGGTGGTGTAGTCAGATTTGGTGATAGCACTCCAAAATTGATCATTGGAGTAGGTTTAGTTTTTCTTGATGGTAAAACTAATACTGATGATCTATTTCTTGTTGATGGACTTAAGCACAGCTTGTTGAGTGTTGGAAAACTTGTAGATAAAGGATTCCATTTGAATTTCAATGATGGGAAATGTACTATCAAAAGTCAGTCAGGAGATTTGATTACATCAAGTACAAAGTCAAGATGTAATGTGTTTGAATTGAATACTACAGAGGCTACTTTTTTTTTTGTGAAGGTTGATGATAGTTTGTTATGTCATAGAAGGTTTTGTCATATAAATTTTGATAACATTGTGAAAGCAAGTATGAAAAATGCAGTCAGAGATTTACCAAAAATTGTGAAGCCCTCTAACACCATGTGTAGAGAATGTGTGATGGGGAAACAAACAAGAAGAAATTTTTAGAGAAAATATTACTCCAAAAAGGGGAAGTTGGATATGGTGCATACAAATCTCTGTGGTCCTACAAGAACAATATCATACTATGGAGAAAGGTATTTTATACTCTTTTTTGATGAATTCTGTAGGATGATGTGGGTTGCATTTCTTAAAGAGAAGTCTAAATCTTTTGATAAGTTTAATATTATCAAAGAAAAAGTTGAGAATGAATCAGGTATGAAGAATAAATGTTTGAGGTCAAACAGAGGTGGAGAATTTACATCAGATATGTTTAATACCTACTGTAAAGAGCATGGGATATAAAGACAAGCATTAGCTCCTAGGATACCACATTAGAATGGGATTTCATAGCAACGAAATAGATATATACTAGATGCTGCAAGGACTATGTTTCTTGGAGGAAATGTGTCTCATGTACATTGGAGAGAAGTTGTTGGTACTATATTCTACACTTTAAACATAATTTAGATTATAGAAAGTACCAGTAAGACACCTTACGAACTTGAGTTTAATCATGCTCCGACTGTAAAATACTTCATAATATTTGGTAGAAAAATTTATATCAAAAGGGATGATGAGATAGGAAAATTTGATGCTAGAAGTGATGAAGGAATTTTCCTTGTTTATTCAACTAAGATTAAGGCTTATAAGTGTTTTAATATGAGATTGAGGAAGATAGTTGAAAGTGCTAATGTGAGAATTGATGAGAGGTTTCAGATTTAGGAAAGTATGTATGACTGTAATCATATTATAGAGAACATGGAGATTAGTGAAAGTCAAGAAGAAACTCTTGAGGTTGATAATGAAATTGAGATATGCGTGAATGATTCTACTGAACTCCAAATACACCAAGGTATGTTAAGAAAAATCATCCTAAAAAAAAATTATTGGTAATGCAAATAAAGGAATGATGACAAGATCGAGAATAAGAAATTAGATGTTTTTGATTTCACAAGTAGAACCAAAAACTGTTGATGAAGAATGTAGAGATGAATCTTGGACTAAAGAAATGTAGGAAGAATTGGATTAGCTAGAGAAAAACAACACTTGGGAATTGGTTCCTAGACCCAAGGACAAAAATTTTATAGGGACTAAATGGGTTTTTAGAAACAAAATGAATGAAGAAGGTATGGTTGTAAGGAATAAGGATAGATTGGTTTGTAAAGGCTAATCAAAACAAGAAGGCATACAATTTGAAGAAAAATTTTCTCATGTTACGAGATTATAAGCAGTAAGATTGTTCCTTTCTTATCCAACACACAAGAACTTCAAGGTATATCAGATGGATGTGAAATCTAGATTCTTGAATGGAGATCCAGAGGAAGAAGTGTACATTGAGCATCCTAATGGCTTTCCTTTGACAGATAATGAAGACATGGTTTGCAAGTTGAAAAAGGCATTATATGGACTAAAACAAGAACCTAGAGCATGGTATGCTGAGAACTAGTGAAGATGGAATCTTTATTATTTAAGTCTTTGTAGATGATATTATTTTTGGAGGCAATGATTAAGTGAGAAAGAATTTTTATGAGGAAATGCAAAATGAATTTGAAATGTCTATGATTGGTGAAATGAAATTCTTCCTTGGTTTGCAAATTACTCAAGACAAACATGGTATTTTCATCTCTCATACCAAGTATCTTAAGGAATTGTTAAAATTTTTTGGAATGGAAGATTGTAAACCTGTTGGAACACCTATAGTTACTTGTTGAAAGCTTACTACTATTGATGAATCTCAAAAAAAATTTCAGAAAAAGTAAAGATCCATGATTGGAGGTTTACAATATCTAACTCACACTAGACCAGATATTGCTAATCCAGTTGGAATTGTTGTGAGGTTCAAAGAAGATACTAAAGAGACTCATCTTTTTGTAGTTAAAAGTATATTTAAATCTCTAAAAGAAACATTGGAATATAGCTTATCGTATGAAAAGACTGATAATTTTACTTTGCATACTTATACTGATGTTAATTGGGAAGGAAGTGTTGATGACAGAAAGAGCCCAAGTGGTGGTGTATTTATTATTGGAAAGAGGTTGGTTTCATGGTTAATTAAGAAGTGGGATTGTATAGCTCAGTCTATTAATGAATCAGAGTAATGTTGTTATAGCTATAAATTGTACTTAGATTGTGTGGATGAAGCAGATGTTGAAGGACATTGGGATTACTTTTGAAGAGCTAGTGGTTATACATTGTGACAATACTCAAAGGAATATTTTGACAAAAGTTTTTTGAATATATCTACTAGTGGTTAGATCAGAGTACATCAGTACAAAGGAGAAAATAGTAGATATATTCACAAAACCTTTGTCAAAATATTCCTTTGAGTATCTGAGAGGTATTCTTAGGGTTGGAACCCATCCTTGTGAGCACTAAATGATGCAAAAATGCATTAGTCCAGTAGCTATCATAACTATATCAATCACTGGATTTGATGCTTGGATCCACTCCTCAAGGGGAGTATTGCAGAATATATCAGAACATATTTGGGTGATCAAGAACCTGGTTGTTGCAGGCATGAAGATTTGAAAATCTACACCTTGAAGAGATTGGATGGATAGAGCGGGATAAGAGCTATCGAACCCTTTTCCACTGATGTAAAAGGGAGAGATTCAAGTATAAAATCCCTACTATTTTAGGGGGAGCTGTGAAGAGGATATTGATAAGATTTTATTGAGAAGGATACTCTTGGGTTGATGGATTTTCACATATGTTGTCATCAATTCCAAAGGGGGAGATTTTTGGAATTGTTTATGTTAGAAGTGTTGAAATTAATGTTTTATCATTGATGTCAACATATGTTTCAGTGGAAGTCTTAGACAGACTGGTTATCACTGGTATAGGGAAGACTCACAGAAGTGTATAGACACTCTATGGGATTTCAGAGCATGCGAGCATGGAGATGTATACAAGGATGAGTAGTGATATGATATCTAAGTTCACTTGGTTTAATCTTACTATTGGCATAAGTTATATTTTTTTCGCTCAAGACTAGTTATAGAATAGTGACAAATAATTATGACATAGACAGTCTTTGTGTTTCTGAGATAACTTGGATGCGAGCATGAGTTATGATTTGTGAGCTTAGGTGTGGTAGAAGACATGTTGGAGAATGTTACTTGTGATTTTTGGGTCATTGTGTTCTTGGTGATGTCAGCTAAAGTGTGTGATCTTGCGAAGATCTATTTGTGGCCGACTACAGTGGTGTAACGTGTCTAGAGGATGGAGAGTGTAGATTATAGATCTTGGAGTGTAATTGATGATTTGTAATTTATGTTTACTTGTTAAAGGTATCATGTGTATCTTATCAAGGTTTTATGTAATTGTTTATGCATTGGGGAATTCCTATATGGATGACCTATTTTCTTATTGTAAACTTGTATAAAGGAGAGGTATTTCTTGGTGAGGTAGCATGGAAGTGGGATGTGGAAGTTGCGAACTTGTAGTTGTGAAGATTGTTGGATGTAGAGTAGAGATATTGATTATGATAAACTTCATTGGAACTGTTTAAGCGAAGAAAGTTTCTATCACTCAGGCCACTAGTTATTGTGTACTCCTATATCTGTAGTTCAGACAGTGAGTCCAAAAGGTGGGTTTAACCTTCTCATTTGGGAATTCTGCATGGGCAGTGAGCCTCTTGTTACTCTTGACTCCAAATAGGGCCTATCCTTTAACAGGGACTGTGTACTGTATGTAATAATTAGCTCCTAAGAGGGCTAAATCTCCTAATAGGGATACTATACTTTCAGTACATTATTTTTGGGTGCTAATTCCCACCATGTTTTTTCCCTTAACAGGGTTTCCTCGACAACAATTGCTTGTGTTATGGTTTTGTATTTGATGTGTTCATATTTTCATTGAGTAATTGGTTTATGAAGTTTAAAGTTTAATAATTTTTCTCACAACTGATTTACCACTGCTCTTAGTTGTGTTGGTGGACTATTATTGCTAACAATATTAGTTTGTTCCCATGATATTACAAAATCAAGAAAATAGACAAAATATTGTAGATCTTACATATGGTTGATTGCATAAATTGAGAACTTATTTATTGATGCAGCCACTTCCGGAGGTCATAACTTTTGACTCGGATGTGGGTTTTTGCTGAAATTTTACAGGCAAATGCATGAGGAAGAGTTAATGGCATTTCCAACTCACCTAGCTTTGTTGGTGGCCATTTCAACATCTTTTCAGGAGCCTAAAGTTTCATCTTGACCTTCAAAATTAGCTTTTTCTATTTCTTCCAGTTTTTTGAGTTTTGTTTTTTGTAATAAATCCGAAATTGTGTTTCTGATTTCATGGGTTAGTTGGCAATTCATCATGCCTTAGTTGAGAGATTTTCTTGGTAAAAATTGAGATTCTTAGGATGAGTTTTAAAAGTTACCAAACATGGAAAAATCTATTTTTCCTGAAAATCTGCCAAATATGGTAGAGGGAGAGTAGATTGGACGTAGTTAATGAGAATTGGGAGTTCTGTTATTCTGGCATTGTGTTATTCTTTTGAATTATTGTTTTTGGAGGTTTTGTTCTACATCATTTATTATAATACCCATCAGGAAAGAATTTAGGACTAAACGGGTGTTATATTGGGTTCACCTGATCTAGTTTCATAGAGCCTAAAGTGGAGAGAGATACAGTTAGTTCCTTATCCCTGATTGCACCCTGTTATGTTGGCCATCAACCCAATCTTCAAAAACTAAAAATTGGCTATTTCATAGAATATTTTGGATCATTAGTTGGAAACACCAAAAAAACCTGAAAATATTTTATTTATTTGTCATGGATGTAGGTAAACTGATGATTTATCCGCATGTGGAGAATGAGGTGAGTATTTTTGTGATGATGGATGTGGGATGATATTATTAGGTGTGATTAGTCAGTTGGATATTGTGTTATTATAAAAAAAAAAAAAAAAAAAGGTGGTAGGGAGTTGATGAATTGATGTTGTAGGTTGAATAAAAACTCGTCTACATTGAGTAGTTTTTTGTACATCTTTAACTAATGTCGATTAACAATTAGTGAAAAACAAACAAGGCCTATTATAGTAAGTTGAATAGCCCCTTTGGGAAACACTTATTATGTCTCATATGATGCTAAGAGCATTATTTGGAGATTCTCCTTGTTGTCTTTATATCTTAAATCAAATAACAAATAAAAATCACCCTATTTGAATTCCTTTTATTAATTTATTTATTAGTCACTTAGTTCTTTGTTTTTGAACAATTAAGTGTGTTGACTTACTTCCATTTACATATAATCAAGACCATTCAATTGATGTAAGTGATCTATTTTCACTTTTGTAATATAAATATTTAATTCTACTATTGTACATTGTGTTTTACATTCAAATACAATTGGGAAGACTACCCTTTTTCCATAGACTAGTTTATAGGGTCTAAACCCTTTTGTAGTCTTCCATATTGTTCTATATGACTAAATTAAATCAAGAAATGTAGCATCTCAATCTCTTCTAGTTGCAGTTGAACCATCTTAGTCAATATGACCTCAATTAATGAGTTACCTCTACCTGTCCATTATATTGTGGATGATAGGGGGTTGACTCCTTTTGTATTATTTCATATTTCTTGACTATTTGTGCAATTAAATGAGAGGAAAACCATGGATCCTAATTTTTGACTATATCTTCTGGAACACCGTATCTTGTAGACTCCTCATACAAGAATTGAGAAGATTTTGTATCCCATGTGATCCTTAAAACTTTAACTTCTCCACATTTAGTGAGATAGTTAATACACACTAGTATGTAAGATTTGGTTTTGAATGCAAGTTGTATGGGTTCAATAAAGTCAATACCCCATTTGTCAAATTGTGTTATCACCATCTAAGGTTACAAAGGAATCTAATCAATCCTTGAAGGTCTACCCATTCTTTGACATATTTCACATGTCCATATATAGTGGATTGCATCCTTGGGTATGGTTGGCTGAGAATCCTTTGTATTGAATATCTTGATATGTTTTGTGCTTGGCTGCAAGGTGTCTACCGTAGGGCTCAACATGGAAAGCCCTAACAATGCCAAATGTTTCATCTTCCTAAGACATAAGTGCATGACATTATTAGGGTGAGTATGTAATAAATATCCATCTATCGATGAGTAGGAATAGTTGCATTGAACAAGTGTCTCTTCTCCATAGGTGAAAAATGTGGAGGATTTTGTCTTGAAACCAAGTAATTAGTAATGTCTACATACCATGGGATACGAATTAAGAGAGAAAATAAATGCTCATTAAGAAATGAGCATAAGAGATAATCTAATAAGGTTATTAACCTTGAGAGAAAATATGCTACAAGCTTGTCTAGTATAATGATGCCAAACTCTTATAAGAAGAGTATCTACTAACATGCCTCCCACTTAACAATGGTTTATTCATGAGATAATATATTGTTGCATGGTTATTATAAATGAAAATAGGACAACCAAAATTGTAATGCCTAAATTTATTAATAACATAAATGACAATTAGTATTTCATTATCTATAATTGTGTAGTTAACCTCGTCTCCCTATAAATTCTTACTAATATAGTAAATGACATATTAAAAATTATATTCCTTTTACCCCAACGCTTATCTAACTATAAATTTCGAAGGATCATTGCGTATGTAGAAAGGAAGCATTCAATTAGGTCCTCTTTGTTGGTATTCATTTGTCATTGATGTCAACTAAGATGATATGTTGGGATGATATCAGCATAGCTGTTCCTTGATAGAGATTGACTAATTTGGTGCAAGTAAGGTGCGTGTTGTATATGTTCATAAAGAAGAGTTTAATTTTAATGGACTTCAATAGAGAAACATGCTTGAGTATTGGATTTGTGCGATATCAAGATTATAATTAAGATTTAGTTTTCTGAATGATAAAGTACATCAATTATATATATGAATTTGGTCATTGAAAATATGCATTGCTTGATATATTCCATTTAAGTTATGATATTCTTATAATGTGAGTTTGTAGTGTCATCTTTACATCTCATCAATACAATGATAAGAGCATGTGACTAAGGTTACACTCTTGTCTTCATGGTGATGTGAACTTCAATATAGATGGATATCAACGTCAAGAACTTTAAACATACATTAAACCTCATAGGACCAATTGATAATCACTTTAATAATTAAATTGATCTCTAATGACATATCTAAGGTCAATGATCAATATTTTATTAGAACGAGCATGATGATTAATTTACGGCCATTTAAGTTTGACATGTAAATAGGGAAGATGGAATATTTTTTATAGATTCAAGAGATTATGCTAATCAACTAAATTTTAAAAGTCGTGTTGGATACATTATCGAGTAGCTAATTATTATGTGTTTTTGTAAAGAGTCACTTGAAAAGCATTTTGGGAAGTTGAAAAGTCTTTTTGTATTGACTCTTGTCTCCAAGGTTTTTTTTGATATGTGAGTATATACATAAGGAAATTATTGAAAGATGGACAAGCTAACCGTGTGAGAAAAAGGGAAGATTAGTGATGCTAAAATGATCAAATTGAATAAATGTAGAGATGACAAATGAATAATGATATAATACTACAAGAAGGGTAACCGTTTTAGGGCATCAAGTATATAAGTTCTTCTAAGTTTCTACAACTAATTTAAATGGTACTCTTTAATGTGTGTTTAAAGGACACATGTACAGAAAGGTGTGATTAATATTTGTTCTGTCTATACAAAAACTCTTTGTTGAGTTTTATAAAGAGGGATATAAGAGAAATCAATGTGGGTTTGATCAAATTTGCAATGAGTTAAATTGAGATATTGTAATTTGCATTGAAATAGAGTAATTCTTTAAATAAATATTATTTCTTAGGGTTGGTGCCCTAAATGTAACCAGTGAGGTTTTGATCAGTGAGGTATTTGTTAGTAGAGAGGGTACTCCTAGTATGAGTTGGTGCTTATGTTTTCAATGAGGCATAAGTTATAACCCATGAGTTTTTTCCAATGAGGCTTAATAAAGATTATTTTCATAGTGGTTCTTCACCCTTCAAGGTTTTTTCGCTCAAACACTAGTTTTATGTGATGTTCATATG
Source organism: Thuja plicata (assembly GCA_018584345.1). Lineage (NCBI taxonomy): Eukaryota > Viridiplantae > Streptophyta > Pinopsida > Cupressales > Cupressaceae > Thuja > Thuja plicata. The sequence continues at coordinate 788,605 of MU226268.1, read as the reverse complement.
AGATTCAAATATTCTATGAATTGATATATGACTTAATGTTGTTATTATTAAGTTCATAGTCTATTATATAATTTTGTGCCACTAAAAGCAATTATATGTTAATTAAATTGAGTTTTAGATTCATCTCTCTCCTCTCAGTGGTCTAGGGTATTCCAAACATTGGTATGAGAGCATAGATTCTTAGCAGAAGTCTAACCAACTCAGGTTAATCTTGGAAAAGTAATATCATGGTCAAGAAGTGTAGAAATAAAATCTCTTCTAAAATGATGAAAAATCTGCCTGAAAATAAAGGGATGTCCAATACAATATAAGATGAGTTTTCTAATGATCTTGATGCTAAAGAATGTCTTACATAAGTATTTGATGAATCTTATTGTATGGAGATAGAAAATCAAAATAATAATGATTAAGAAACTAATGTAGAGGAAGGAAATATTTATCCTCAAGCATAAATTGGTTCTACCCTAGTTGAAGTAAAAAATCTTAGATGGGAGAATCGGGAACTCAAGGTATGTCTTCAAGAAAGCATTAAGGTTAATAAAGTGATAATAAAAAGTCTTAATGAATCTAGAAAGATAATTGAATTTTTGGAAAACTCAAGTTATAGAAAGAAAAAGGGCTGAAAAAGAAATGGAAACCAAATTAAAAGACAAGGAAGAGATGTGTGAAAATCTAGAAGGTGAGATTGTCTCTTTAAACAAGAATCTAGAGGAGAATTCTTTGTTAAAATAAGTATTTAAAGAAAAAGATTGAGACAATTTAATTGTTAGTTAGAAAACAGAGGTTGAAGAGAACAAGAGGATAACATAAGTGACAAAATATGATTCAAAAGTCAAAAATATTAAAGTTTTAAAATTTGAAGGAGAAATAGTCAATCTTCTAAGATAAAATCTTGAGATCAAGAATTAGTTAGAGAAGAATAAAAAAAATGAATAGAGCACCAACATGTTAAATGAGATGTTAACCAAGAAAAATCATTCCAAGGATCCTATTAGTTTAGGATATGAGATAGGGAAAAGATCTATAGTTGGAGACGTGTCAAGATGAAAGATAGTTTTTTTAGTTGCAAAGGTAGATGAACAAGGATAGAATTTTAAGGTTAGAGAAACTCCAAGAAAGAAGATAGATCGTACTCATCATGTTGTTTCTCCTAAGAATGAAGATAAAAAGAAATCAGAGGTTAAGACTACTGATAGTAGATATTTCAAGGTCTTCAACAGAGGAAGCAGAAGTAGAGCCAATAGGTAATTGGTATTGTTATTCATGTAATGGTTATGGACATAAAGAAACCAATTGGAGAAAAAGGTCAAAGAGGAATCAATCTGCATTCTCTAGAAACATGAATGTAGTATATCACAATTGTAATAACTTTGGTCATCAAGAAAGAGAATTTAAAACTCATACAAGATATAGTTATTAATGTAACAAAAACAGAAGTGCCTATAGTTTATCAAGAAATTTGTTTGTTACTCTTTTGGTTAGTCATAAGTTCATATACTATAGATGCAATAAACTTGGACATAAAGCATAGTATTGCACGAGTAATTTGATGAAATCATCAAAATATTAAAAAAATAGGTGGCCACTTTGATCAAGAAAAAATAAAGAGTATATGAAAGTTTGGAGAAGAACATAAGCACATGAAGAGAAAGAACCTAAGCTTGTGCATAATACACATGAGACATCATTGAGCACATAAAAATACCTAGGTGGTCAGGGGAGTAGATTAGTGCATTATCTTTTAGACCCTTAGAGAATATAGAGAGAATGATCTATTAGGACTTGATTCAAGGTACATTCATTATAAGAACATTGTAAAGACAACTTAGATCATAAAAAATAGAGCTATAATTTTTTGTATAGTCATTCCATAAAGAGTAAATAAGGATTCAATAAAATTTATTTGGAGGATTTTAAATGATAGTCAAAGGCATATGCAATATTCTAGCATCAAAGAGGAAATGAATACAATGAAAGAAGAAATTTTAAGTGTCAAATAGTGACCCTCGTGAATGAGACAATGACTATCAAGATAATGGAAGGTAGTATATATAATGATTCCAAGTTTTCTTTTAGTGCATTAAGTTAAAACATAAAATGAAATCTTAAATCATGTATTTTGTTTCTTTTTAATATGCATACTATTCATAGTTATAGACAAGGTTCATAGTAAGAGAATAGAAGAGAAAGAAGAATTGAATGAGAATTAGGGTTTAGAGTGAAAAAATCATAATACTTATAGATTAGATGGATCAAAGTAGCCACAAGAACCTTAGAAAATATCAAAATACATTCACAGTAGCATGTAAAAGCATATCAGTATAGAAAACAACAAGAAGTCTCACTATGAATGAGAATTTCACGTGATTTATGTGAATGAGTTTCATGTGAGAGAAGATAGTATGATAGATCACTATCATTGGATATTCCAAAGGTTAAGAGAGGAGATCGGTAAGAAATGGTAGGAAGAAGACCAACATAAAGATCTATGTTTCATTCAATTTTAAATATTATTGTCAAGATAGCATCACATGTCGAAGATAATAGATAGAAAAAAATGAAGATTAAATAGAGCAGCCCAAATACAACCCTAAGTCCTGGAGCTAAGACAACAAAGAAACTTGTTACAATAGTCAAAAGGTATGCCTTGAAATTATAGTGATGGACATGATGATAAGCATATAGATCATAAGACTATTGTAAAATAGAGATAAATACTATCATCTAAGAATTGTTATGATAATCACAAATTAGTGACAATCAATGAAGGTCATTGAATGGTATACATTCTGAACACATGAGTTTAATATTGAGAAATGCAGTGATTGTTTGAAGAGTGACCTAGTATAGACACATAGTATATGGATACAAGTGTAGACAATACAAAGAGTAGTGGTGGTGTACAAAATGAAGATGGGGTTTGTACAAGACCAATGAATTTAGGCAAGGGGAGTGTCTGAGGCAATCATATTTGCAAGTGTAACAATCACAGATAGTGTTCTTTCAAGTAGGTTCAAATTGTTGGATTCCTAGTTGCCATTGAATTCAATCCCCAGTGCTTTTTCTATATTATTGATCTCACAAATCGTTGCCTCTAACTAGGACAAATTTGTTGTTATAAATTGATATCTTTAATGACAAGCTTTCCAGTTTACTAAGTTTTCTATCTTTCACTCTTTGGACATTGATGTCAAAGGGCGAGAAAGTGCTCATAAGAGATAGAGTACTTAATATTTTTGTAGACACCCAAATCTGAAATGTAATTAATTAATTAAATTAATTTCTCGTCTTCTATAGTCTTAGTTAAATTAATTTATTTAATTTATCTAATATCCTTTTCCTATTTAATTAAATGGACATTTATGTTTTATTTAATTAAATAATTAGTCACAATTCTTCCGTAGTCCTCCTATTTATTAAATGGTTAGCCTATTTAATTATTTTCCCTTTTACCAACCCCAATTTAATTAAATAAAAAATTCTTTCTTCTATTTTGAATTTAAAGAAATTAAAAATTCACTAATATCCTCACCCACTTGCATATTCCTACTCATCCACTTGCACCCCTTAATTCTACTTTAATTAGGAAAATATCCTATTTGGCTTAATTAATCCCTTTCCTCTCCTAATCCCCATCCACTTGCATTTTCCTAACACGTCCAATTGCCCCTTAATTAGCCCGACTCATTAGCCTAATCCCCCTCTAATCGTGAGTACATTTCTAAGTATGAGGATTAAGGAGGCAAAGCTCAACTTTTCTTCCTCCATCTCAATCTTCAACCAAATTCCATAAAATCCCCCATTAATGAAGTTGGACTTTGGGGTTTTGAGACATAAATTTCATTTATGGAAAGTCTCTTTCCCCATCCCTCAACCACACCAAGGTTGACATATGGTCACCTCACTAATGTTGGGAGCTCTAACCTCCTCAACTCTTCTATATAATCCTCTCATTTCCATTCAATTTAGGATCCATCTTTGAATTAAATCCTTAAATCCATTATCAACTCTTTCACTTGTGTAAAACTTATGCATTTTTTAAAGAAGCTTAGCCATACTTGTGAAACCTCTTTGAAAGTCATTTTTAGATCCTTTGCAAGCTTGAGAAAATATGGAGCACTCTAATTTTTTTATGTTGTTGAATTTGTGAGCATACTTATGTATCACACTATCCTGGACAAATCGTTGCAACAAAGAGGCTACAACAGGGTTTTAAGTGTTTTTATTTCTTTTTTGTTTAATTGCTTCTTTATGTCTAATCTTTATTGTTTCATTGTATTTGAGTTACGAATCTCTTTACTAGTTAACTACATTCTTTTGGCACACATTTCTTTGCATACATTTCTGGCACACTCGGTGGGACCCACTTCATAGGGTCAGAACTAACATTTTTGGTATTCTAGGCAGTTTTTAAGGCTTGTAGGTTTCAGAGGATTTTACACAGGAATAACCAGATTCACTTTGGAAAGTTCATGTGCATCAACGGATTTTCCAAAAATGCAAAACACATTTTCCATATTCTATGTGGAACTGCTCTATGAAATAGTAGAATCGTCGTCTGTGTAATTGCTCTAAGAAATAGTAGAAACATCATTCTGTGGAATCTCTTTGCAAATCAACATAATTGTCATTCTGTGAAATCAATCTATAATCCAGTGGATACACTTAAAATCCTGCAGATTTTCTTGTTACAAATAGTTGGTTATTGTGACATCCTTTCAATCCAGCAGAATTATTGTTCTACAGAATCGCATGGCAAAATGGAAGTATCACTTTGAAAACCAACAGAATCGTCATTCTATGGAATTTCTCTATAAACCAGCAGAATTGTCATTCTACAAAATCGCTCTGTGAAACAATAGAATTAGTGTTCAGTAGATTCAACCTGCCATCCAACAAATAAGCTTTTTTCACTTTTTTTAGAGTTGTCTTAATACCCCTTTTCGCTAATCAAGTATTGTTTGTTGGTTATTCTACTACAAAGGAAGGTTGCTTTCACCTACTAAAGACCCCATAAAATTTAACGTGTGTGTTTTCAAGATCGTCAAAGAAAGGGGATTTTTATTTAAGGACAAACTTATTAATCAATAAACTACATGTCTGCTTAGCATAGGAACACCTCATTTTAGCACTTAGAAATGAACAAATATTTGTTTGGTGTGTTTAGTATGATAGGAACATTTCTATTTCTTTAGAGGGTTTTCCTCCCAAGCAACCTATAAGGTTAGGTGAGAGGGAATGACCCAAGTTGTAAAAGTTAACATCGAGTACTTCCAAACTTCTATATAAATAATGTGGTTGTGATTAAAGTCACAATCAAAAGGTGTGAATTTATTATACCAGAAAAAATATCTTTCAGTATCCTTGTGAATAAGCACAACTGGAATTTATTCTAAGTGGGGATTTAGCAAATAAGCGCAACTTCTAAGCTATTCACTTTGAATAAGCGCAACTGGAATTTATTCCAAGTGGAGATTTAGCAAATAGCATCCATTTTTCCTTAAGTTGTACATGTATTTGGTTATTAAACTCTTATTGTATTTGTATCACATATCTTTTTTCCAAATACAAAATCAAATCACCTTACTATCAGTCAGAATACCAAGTTTCCCAGATACGCTCTAATGTTGTGCAGATGTGCATCATCCTTTGGCAGTATTGAGCATACTTAGCATAGTCACTATTCATATTTTTTAGAAAATTTTCCTATATGTTTGAAAGATTTTCTATCTTAATCCTACAGATACACTTTGTAAAACCCTAGATTCATCATTCCACAGATATGCTCTATGAAAACTCGGATTCACCATTTACAGATCCTCCTGTTCTTAGACCAATTTTTTATTCCAGTAGATAAAATTTTGCACCTTGAAAAACCTACCTCATTCAATCTTATCTGAGAGAAAATCCTATTAGCATCATCCTTTAGTTCACTAACTACCTCCTTTTGTGATCAAAGTCTTGTGGCCTTTTCAGGTCTGTATTAGTTTTGCATCATTCACATCCTCCATATTACATTGATTAGAATCCCTCAGCATTATCTAAATCAAATCCAAGATCCTCGTCAACCAACTCAATACCTTTTTTATGCTTGAGCTCATATCCTTGAGTTACCAAACGTATATCTTTATCCAGAATCATCTCATAAATTTCCTCCAAACTAGTTTTGTCTAAAGTCTCTTGTCCTTCATTGTTCCCATATCACCTTGATCCACATGTTCAGTTTAATTTGATTATCTTGTAGCCTAGGACCATTATTTTTCTCTATGACTACTATCCCATCCATTCAAATCAATAATAGGTGTCTCAAATCATGTCTAAGCATAAATAAATATTTTAGTTTAGTGCACCACATCATCTTACATTCATCTCTTACCGTCATCTAGCTATATTCATTCCTAGAGAACTTTTTTCCCATAACATTCATTATCTCCCATACATAGTAGATAATACATTTCATGCCACTACAGACTCGTTCAAAAAAGAGAAAGGATATGGACCCAAATCTTCTCACAGTTCCCACATCTAGATCATAGCCTAACCCTAATAATGCCATGGTCCCCTTTGATCCCCACAACCAAGTTCAACATGAGGAGGTCTTCATCGACTAACCTAAAATTCCTACTCCTTATACCATGGAGGCCTTCATGAATTGACCAGGGCATGTAGCCATAATCAGCGCAATCATAGGCCAAAATCACCACACCATTATTGCTAAATTTGTGCATGAAGGCACTTCCTTTCCACCCAAGCTTGTGTGATTTGACCCTCTACGTCCTCTACACATCCCAAACAATACATTCAAATTTGTTGTAGGGGAAATTGTTTACCCTAGCCAGAGGTCCACCCAACGTGCTACATATGCCTTTTTTTATCCACTGAGCTATCACTCAACCCATAGTGCATGTTGTGACACAACAAAATCCATTTTTGATCCCTGGGGCTCCACCCATCAACTCATCCCAGACATTTCCATCATAACCATCCCAACAAGTTACTACTCAGGCTACACAACAAAAACTCATGTAGCCAACTATTGTACAACATATAGTCACACAAGCAATCATTGTCCAGAAAATAGTTAAGAAACTAGAAGAAACACAAAAATTTATCATGTAGTCATCTCTACCACCTATCCCTCTACTAAAACAACCACTCCCATAGTTCAGTATGGGAATGCCACCCACAAGATCATTGAATCAACCATTACTACCTCCACCCCCTGTAGTTACTATGGCACCATCATCCCTTCTACAAATTGCTCCCACTTCCCAATTTCCACCATCCGTGCAGCCACAACAACCTATACAACCACAACAGCCTATATTTTTTCCAAACATCCTCTTTCCAACAAATTATCTTTACAAAACAAGCCTCTCAGGCTAAGCAAGAAGCCTCATCATCCTCTTGGCACAAATCACAGGCACAACTGCAAGATATGGGTGCTAAAACACAATTGCACCTCACCAACCCTTTCACTTCTTATCTCTTCATACATTTTGTTGTACAACCCACTCACCCTAATAAAAAAGCTATATTTATTCCTACATTTGTCAATTACTTGGCTATGCCTTCATTCATCATCACTCAAACTATGTCACTCCCAAGCCAGATAAACCTGACATCTACCCCCATCAACTATCCTGTACCCCCTCCTAGAGAAACAATTTTTTTAAGGCATTTACCTAGTCATTGATAGTGTTGTCACATATCCCAATTGTATGGGGAAAACATACACTCATCCTGCTTATCAACGATCATAATAGAAACAACAACCACCCGTTCACCAACCATAATCATATCCTCAGTGGACATACCTAGTTCAACAAAAAATGCACCCACTTACACATTAGTATTCCACCCAACATTCTTCATTGAACCCATCTCAACCCCCCTATGTAGCTACACAATCTCCTTATCAAAACCCATAGTATCCCTATCAAAACAATGCTTATTCTCCAACACCATTCAAACCCTACAAGGTATCCAGATCTAACATAATGGGTGCACCCACTCCAGAACTCATTAATAATGGGTGAGAAGAAATGAAGAATGTTAGGAATAACAGTCCACCAACACAACTAAGAGGGGGTGAATAATTACACATTCAACTTTATAAACCAAAACTTTAATCCAAATGATAACACGGTAAATGTAACACCATAACACAATCCTTTTGTTGTCGAGGAAACCATGATAAAGGTAAAACCTCGGTGGGAATTAGCACCCACATATAATGTACTAAGAGTATAGTATCCATGTTAAAATATTTAGCCCTGTTAGGAGCTTATTAATGCATTACAGTACACAGTCCCTGCTAAAGGACAAACCTTGTTAGGAGTCAAGAGTAATGGTAGGCTCACTGCCCAGGCCCACTGCCTAAAGAAGGTTAAATCCACCTTTAGGACTCGTTGTCTGAAATATAGATGTATATGAAATACACAATCTAATGAAATATTTGATAGTAACTGTCTTTGCTTGGTTAGTTCCAATTAAGTATCACAATTATAATCTCTTCCTTACATCTAGCAGACACAATCTCGTAGCTTCCAAAAATACATTTCTACTTTGCACCCTTTTCAATAAGAAAATATCTCTCTTATATACCCTATTACAATAATTAACTAGGTCAGCCAATTAGGATTTCCCAATGTACAAATGATTACATAACCCCTTGCTAATATACACATGGTACCTATAACAAGTAAACATCAATTACAATTCATCAAACATAATCCAAGATTTGTAATCCATGCTCACAATCCATAATACACATTCCATCTCCGAAGTCAACCTAAAATAGGTCTCCTTCAGAACAAATGCCATAGCTGACATCGCCAAGAATCTTGAAATCCAAGAATCATAACAAACATTCCTCAACCTATCATCTTCCATTCCTTAATCTCACATAACTTGAATCCATGTCGCACGCATGTTATCCTCAAAACTCAGAAACTAACTCTGTCACACTTCTTTGTCACGGACCAATATCCAATCATCAGTAAAACCACTATATCTTTCTCTATCTGCAACATCTAGTCACACAATCTTAGATATAAGATCACAACACATCCCTATCTTCACATTCTCTGAATAATCCATACAGTACCCATACACTTATGTTAGTCAACTGGGCAATAGTAATAACCAGTCTGTTCTGCCACATAGGAAACATATGTTGACATCAATGACAAAATGTGAATGCCAACAACAACAATAGAACCATTTACAATAATCTTCCCCTTTGGCATTGATGGAAACATATGAGAAAATCCATCAAGCCAAAAGTACTCAATACAATCTTCTCAATATCCTCAACACAACTTTTTTGGAACTTCTCTCCAATACAATATTCTCAATATCCTCAACATAGTTTTCCCTAAATAGTATGAATTTTCATCATGAATCTCTCCCCCTTTGACATCAATGGAAAATGGTGCCATTAACCAATCTCTAACCATCATAACTTTGCAAGGTGTATCTTTTTTAAATCTTCATATCTATAATAAACAAGTGTTAAATCACCCAAATGAAACTATTCAGTACCTGAGATCACTCCCCCTGAGGAGTGGATCCAAGCATCAAGTCTATAATATGATATAGCTTTTCTTCTGAGATACTAAAAATAATCTTTTAGCAAAGGTTTAGTAAATATGCTAGAAATATGTTCATTTGTACTTATGTATTCAATCTGATCTCCTTCTCTGCTACTATGTCCCTCAAGAAATGATACTTTACTGATATATGCTTAGTTTTAGAGTGCATTATTGGATTCTTTGACATATTGACTGTGCTAGTGTTATTACAATGGCCAATCATTGGCTCTTCAAAATTTAATCTAATATCATTCATCATTTTCTTCATCCAAACAATCTGAGTGCAGTTAATAGTAGCAGCAACATATTCTGATTCAACAGTAGACTGAGCTATAGAGACTTGCTTCTTACTTATCCATGAAACAAGCCTTTTTCCAAGAAACAATTCTCCTCCACTTCTACTCTTTGTGTCATCCACACTACCTGCCCAATCAACATCAGTATATGCCTATAAAAAACATCATCATATTTTTCATACTACAATCCATACTCTATTGCTCCTTTCAAGTATCTGAAAATTATTTTCACAACAAGGTGTGTTTCTTTAGGATCGGCTTGATATCTCACCACAATTCCAACTGCATTTGCAATATCTAATCTGGTATGAGTTAGATGGTGTAGGCCTCTAATCATTGATCTGTACTTTGTTTGAAAAAACACTCTGACTCTCATTAGTATTAGTAAGCTTATAACCAGTTACCATGGGTGTCCCAACAGTTTTACAATATTCCATTCCAAATTTCTTCAACATTTCCTTAAAATACTTATACTGAGAAATGAAAATTCCATCTTTATTATGATTTATTTGTAAACCAAGGAAAATTTTCATTTCACCTATCATAGACATCTCAAATTCATTTTCCATTTATTTAGAAAACTTCTTACTCATCTCATCATTGCCTCCAAATATAATATCATCTACAAATACTTCAACTATCAAAATTCCATCTTTATTGGTTCTCAAATATAAGTTACTGTCAGCATTACCTTTTCTGAAACTAAGATTTAGTAGATACTTATCCAATCTTGTATACCATTCTTTGGGTGCCTACTTCAATCCATATATTTCTTTCTTCAATTTACAAACCATATCTTCATTCTCTGTCAGAGGAAACCCATCAGGTTACTCAATGTATACCTCTTCCTCTAGATCTTCATTCAGAAATGTAGATTTTACATCCATCTGATATACTTTAAAGTCTTTATATGCAACATAAGAAAGAACTAATCTCACTGTTTTCAACCTACCAATAGGAGAAAATGTCTCTTCAAATTCTATGCCTTCTTGTTGCGAGTAGCCTTTATAAACCAATCTTGCTTTGTTTATTACCACTATTCCTTTCTCATCCATCTTGTTTCTTAAAACCCACTTAGTTCCTATAACATTCTTCTTCCTAGGTCTTGGAACCAATTCCCAAGTGTTATTCTTCTTTATCTAATCCAATTCTTCCTACATAGCTTTAGTCAAAGATTCATCTCTACAAGCCTCATCAATAGTTTTAGGTTCTACTTGAGAAATCAAACAAATTGCATCTCTTAATCTAGATCTTGTCATCATACCTCTATTAGCATCTCCAATAATTTGATCTTCAGGATGGTTTCTCTTGACATAACTTGGTGTCTTTTGAGTTTTAGTAGAATCATTCAGACATACTTCAATTTCATTGTCAACTTCAAGAGTTTCCTCTTGTCTTTCAGTAACCTCTCCGTTCTCTGAAATCTGATTACAGTCATATATTCTTTCCTGAATCTGAAACTTCTCATCAATCCTTACATTATCACTTTCAATCATCTTCCTTAATCTTAGATTGAAACATTTATATGCTTTTCTTTTAGTGGACTAACCAAGGAAGATCCCTTCATCACTTCTAGCATCAAAATTTGCTATCTCATCATCTCTTTTGATATGACATTCACTATAAAATATTCTAAAATATTTTACTGTAGGAGTATGATTAAACCATAGTTCATTAGGAGTCTTACTTTTACCTTATCTGATCTAACTTTTGTTCAGGGTATAAACAGCAGTACCAACAGCTTCTCTACAATGAACATGTTACACATTATCTTCCAGAAACATAGTTCTAGCAACATTCAATATTGTTTTTTTTCTTCGCTCTATAATCCCATTTTGTTGTGGTGTTCTAATAGCTGATGTTTGCTTATATATTCCATGCTCTTTGCAATAGTTTTTGAACATATCTGAAGTAAAATCACCAACTCTATCTGATCTCCAACATTTTACCTTCAATCCAAACTCATTCTCAACTTTAGCTTTAAATATTTTGAACTTATCAAAATCCTTAGACTTTTCTCTAAGAAATGCAACCCACATCATTCTAGAAAAGTCATTTAAAAAAAGTATGAAATACATTTCACAATAATAAGATCTTGTTCTTGTAGGACCACATAAATTTGTATGCACCAGATCTAACTAACCATTAGGTGAATAATATTTTCTTTGAAAATTGGTTCTAGTCTGTTTCCCCATTATACACTCTCTACACATGGTGTTAGATGGTTTCACAATCTTTGGTAGGTCTCTAAAAGCATTAGTCATACACGCCTTCACAATATTGTCAAAGTTTACATGAAAAAAAATTTTGTGCCACAACCAGCTGTCATAAATCTTAGCACCAAAACATGAAGCCTCAGATGTATTCAATTCAAATACATTACCTCTTAAATTTGTACCAGATGTAATAAAGTCTCTTGTCTTACTTCCGATAGAACATTTTCCATCAATGAACTTTAGTTGATAACCCTTGTCTACAAGTTCTCCTACACTTAATAAATTATGCTTAAGTCCATCAACAAGAAGTACATCGTTAGTATTAGTCTTACCATCTAGAGAAATAGATCCAACTCCAATGATAAGCTTAGGAGTATTATCACCAAATCTCACTACACCACCATCATACTTATTCAGTTTGACAAACTTGTTTCTATCACCAGTCATGTGATGTGAACATCCATTATCTATGATCCATTCAGATTTATTTTCAACATGAGATACTAAGTCTCTTTCTTCATGAATAGGTTCATCATCCTTAATAGAAATAAATCCAATCTCATCATAATCAATAGAATCATCATCAGAAACACCTTCACTAGCATAGTAGCATTATTTATTCTTTGGATAATCAAGTCTATGAAACTTAGGTTTGTGTTTAGGAACCCTTGTAGGACATCTAGATGCAAAATTTCCTATCTTATTGCATGAAGAACATTTTAGAGGTATCTTGAATTCAAAATTACCCTTACCTCTCTTTTCTCTTCTTGCGATCAGGGAAACAATTTCATCTCACTTTCTTTCTTCTTCCTATATCTTCTCCAATTCATCATCATAATCTCCAAGCTCTTCTCTTAGATCACTTCTTCTAGTGCTTCCTAGACTTGATAAGGGTTTCTTGTTTCCATGCATAGTTTCCTTGAATGTTTATTCTGACTTTGGTAAAGACTCTCCTAGCTCTGTGGCCGCAAAGGTAGTTAACTTCACAATCAACATCTCTTTATTGAATTTTGTTATCAAAGGTATGATCTCTTCAATTTCTTGTACTTTAGTTTTGTATACATGTGTCAGGGATCTAAGAATTTTTGTAATTACTTCTTCCTCACTATATATACCTCCAGAGTTTCTAATTCCAATAACAATCTTAGTAACTCTCTATACATATGCTCTTACATTTTCATCATCTCTCATTTTCAACATCTCCATCTTTGTCTTCCAGTTCTGCAAATTCCCTTATTTTGTAAACTTGTCTCCTTCATAGAGTTCTTCTAGTCTTGTCCAAATTTCATGTGTGGAATCTAAATCTTTTACCTCTGTGAATTCACCTTTAGAAAGTGCACTAATTAGTGCTTCTCTTGCAACCATGTTATACAAAAATATATTATTTTCATCATCAGTAGCTTTTGGTAGTTCATCCTCATCCTTCATCTATACATCCTTCTTTATAATCATCGAGTATTCTATTCACAAGCATAGTAAATGTGTTCTCATCTTGTTCTTCCAACTGTCAAAGTTTTTAGGATCAAACTTTGGACTACTCTTCCTATAGAATGCCATCTTAAGGATCACCTCAAGCTATTAAGATTTATCTCTAAGGACCAGTAGCTCTAATACCAATTGTTAGGAATAACAGTCCACCAACACAACTAAGAGGGGGGTGAATCAGTTGTGAGACAAATCATTACACATTAAACTTTATAAACTAAAATTTAATCCAAATGATAACACAGTAAATGTAACACTATAATACAATATATTTTTTTCAAGGAAACCCTATTAAAGGTAAAACCATGATGGGAATTAACACCCAAAAATAATGTAATGAGAGTATAGTATCACTCTTAAAAGATCTGGCCTTGTTAGGAATTTATTAATGCATTACAGTACACAAACCCCGCTAAAGGACAGACCCTGTTAGGATTCAAGAGTAATGGTAGGCTCACTGCCCAGGAAAACTACCTAAAGAAGGTTAAATCCACCTTTAGGACTCACTATCCAAAATATAGATGTATATGAAATATAAAATCTATTGAACTTTCTGATAGAAACTATCTTTGCTTGGTCAGTTCCAATGAATTATCATAATTACAATCTTCGCCTTACATCCAACAGACACAAGCTCACAGCTTCCACAAATACATTTCTACTTTGTACCCTTTTCAATAAGAAAAGATCTCTCTTATATACCCTATTACAATAATTAACTAGGTCATCTAGTTAGGATTTCCTAATGTACAAATGATTACATAACCCCTTTCTAAGATACACATGGTACCTATAACAAGTAAAAATAAATTAAAATTCATCAAACATAATACAAGATCCGTAATCCATACTCGTAATCCATAATACACACTCCATCTCTGAAGTTGACCTAAAATAGGTCTCCTCTAAAACACACACCAGAGCTAAAGTTGCCAAAAATATTGCGACCCAAGAATCATAACAAACATTCCTCAACCTATCTTCTTCCATTCCTTAATCTTGCATAACTTGAATCCATGTCGCACGCATGTTATCCTCAAAACTCATAAACTAACTTTGTCACACTTCTCTATCATGGACCAATATTGAGTCATCAGTAGAACCACTCAATTTTTCTCTATATGCAACATCTATCCATGCGATGTTAAACATAAGATCACAACACATCCCTATACACATCCCTATCTTTGCATGCTCTAAATCATTCGTACAGTACCCGTACACTTCTGTCAAGTCAACTGGGGAATAGTAATAACCATTTTGTTCTTCCACATAGGAAATATATGCTGACATAAATGACAAAATGTGAATGCCAACAACAAAAATAAGCACAAAACTTGGCTTCGGCTTCAGTTCCAGACCTAAACATTTGTCCTCTAATGAAGGCTCATCCTTCTAGCTGGGGTGATGATGTTGCTGGATGCCAGACCGGGCAAGATGGATGGACACACTCACAAGAAAATGCATTGATGGATTTCAAACAGGCTTTGGGTTGGTCGAGCGAGGTGCCCACATCTTTTCTCATGGATAATCGGGGTGTTGGGTGGTCATGAGATTATGCACATCCCTTGGCTATGGAGGAATAAACAGACTCTGTGATTTCTGCTTTGATTTTTGTTTGCCTTGTATGCATACTGTGGATGAATTAGATATAGTATATAATAATTAATGTATGTCGTAGATCATCAATGTTAGGAAGAATTCCATTTTTCTTGGTGAGGGATCGATGAAAATTTTTGACCGATTGGATACATGTCAAAATATGAGGGATATGGAATGTAACTTATCATATCATATATATCACTTACTGATGCATGTCTTATTTTGGTATGGTAATTGTCAACCTTATAAAAGGTAATTATAAGGTTTTGGCATGGTTAGGTTTTTCGTAATTATTGTAGTATATTATATTTATAATTGGGCTAGGATATTGAGTTTTCTTCCAGTTTCCTTCCCATTTGAGCCCTCAAACTAGTTATATAATATAAAATATTAGTGGTTCGCCCACTTCTGATTAAAATAAAATAAAAATAGAACCATTTCAACCAAAGAATTCTCTCAAAGAGATACGTGTGGGTACAAAATCCAAAACCTTCAAGTCTAAAGAAGTTTGTCCTTATCCCTTTGACAGGCCCATCACATCCATCCCCTTCCCCAAGCACTTTGAGACTCCCAAGTTTGACTAGTATAAAGGAAATGGTGACCTGGTTAGCCATGCCAAAGAATTATATATGGCCTATCAAGAGGTTTCCTACAATGACAACTTCCTTATTTTCCTCTTTCCCAAGAGTCTAGGAGGGGATGCTCTAGAATGGTTCTACAAGATCCCATATGGCATGATCAACACATTTGAAGAATTTTTTGAGTAATTTGTGTTGTAGTATGCACACAATGTACAACATGAACTATCTCTCCTCAACCACTACAATGTAAAATATAAGGGAGGAGAAATTTTAGCCGATTACCACCAAAGGTGGAAAAACCTATCCACTTGATTTCCATATAAACCTCCTGAGAAACATTTGACCAAAATTTTCATTGATAATCTTCATCCCAGAATGGCCCACTACATGTGTATGAACTGTATCCATACCTACAAGGATATTAGAGAGAAAAGGTCAAAAATCAAGAAAGGCCTTTTAGACAAGGGCATTATCAAGCATTACAAGGAAAATCATTATGAAAATCCTAGTAATGATCATCTACGCTGCTTAAACAAGAACAAGAATGTTGTAGGTGATGGGGCCACTAACATAAAGCATGTGTAGGTTATTATTGCAGCTCCTAAACCACCACTTCCTATCTTTCATCTGATGGCCAATCAAATGAATGCTATCTCTATCCCCCAAGGACAACCCAAACCCTGCATCCAAAATAATCAGAAGCGCACATTCACCCCTTAAGGTGAGCCATTGGATATTATATTTCACAGACTAGCCAAGGCCAGTCTGATTGTTTATTAAAGAACTCAACCCTTTAACGTGTCTAGTCCTAAACCTACGTGGTGTAAGGAGAATGATTAGTGTTATTACCATCATGTCAAAGGTCACATTACCATCAAATGCGTGAAGCTAAATTAATACATCGAGGATCTCATAAATACTAAGGATATTAAAGTTGAGCCTCTCACACAAGCTTCTCCAAATACAAATATGCAAATCTATTAGAATGTGTTCCCTAGACATGACATAGGAAAAGGCCCAAATAGCACAAATCAAAGGCCACCTAACCAAGGTAATAGAAAAAAGGTGACCGAGGTGATGGTAAAGACTATAATAATTCTTACATCAATTATGAAAATATTTTCAGATGTGTCACCCAGCTCAACCCTTCTGTTGGCATGATCTTTGTTAGAGGATTAGATATCCAATGCCTAGTCATTGCATGGAAAGGAAGAATATCTATTTTTGGAACTTCTACCACACCTTCCTCCACTACAAAATATAACCTTTTGGAACACCTTGGGAATACACCTGCACAAATCTTCATCTTAGACCTCCTTCGCACATCACCTATCCATTAGGAGATCCTCACAAAAGCCTTACAAGATTCACGTGCCCTAGATAACATTGATCCTACACACATCCAAGCCCTTTTGGGCCACCTATCAACATCATGTGGCTTATCATTAAAACCATCTAACATGTCACCCACCTCACAAGACCACAATCATCCACTTTCTATTATCGTTAAACTCAACTCTTTTGTAATCAAGCGAGTCATGATAGATAATGGTTCAACCCTAAATTTATGTACTTTAAAGTTAGTCACACATGTGGGGTACACTAAGGATAATATAGCACAAAAATTCATGACCATTAAGGCATATGATAAACTAGAGTTTACCTCTAAGGGTACTATTTCACTACCCATTCTAGTGGGCCTAATAGTGCAAAATACAGTATGCCATGTTGTTGATCTTTATCTTCTCTCCAACATCTTCCTCAGTCGCCCATGGATCTATGTCATGTAGGTCTTCCACTCTACATTTCATCAATGCATCACATTCCCCCAAAATGACACTAAAGTCATTATTCATGTTTATCCCCAACCTTTCACATACTATAGTGTGTTAGAGGCTTCATTTCCCCATTCGACCCATTGTCCTAGATTTGACATTGACACCTTTGTGGCTAGCTCTTCCTATTCTTATCATGATCCTGAAACCATATGTGCATCCACTCTTTCCAATATCAATATAAATAATAGATTTTATGGATATTACAACTTATCAGATGCATTTGCATTAGGGGAATTGCTCCTTGACCCCCACACTCAAGGATATCTGTCCCATCAAGATTAAATGAAACAAAAAGAATCCCATCTCAAGAAAATTGGGAACTCAATGTTCCTTTCTAGTGGGAACTTAAATGGATAATAAATGAAGGCATACATAACAGATGGTTTTTCCAAGAGGCTCCTCCTCCTGATAGCACACTCCCTCACTATTTCAAAGAAAAATATATCCAATCCCATAAATTAGCTACTGAGCAATGGGACTATCAAGGTGGCGGTTTAAGCCATGAATAAATAGGCATGGAGGCTCCTCTAAAACCTACCATATGCCCAAGAAACCAAAGTATTTTATATTTCTTAACCCCAACTAGGGGTACCAAGGATACTGACTATACCTTTTTAAATGCCCAATGCAACCTTATTGAGGTCAAAGACATTCCTAAAGAAAAATTTATGAGATCCTATGATGATATATTTAGTGATAAAACCTTTTTAGGAGACTCCATACTTTTCCAACTCTTCATTAACTTCATTAACCTTCCACTCATACATCGCAAGCTCATAGACTGGGATCAACCAAGCATTGACCATATTGATACATCCAAAGCAAAGATGAGATCCTAGAATTCATAGGAAAAATATAATGCAAACAAGACTGGGGAATTGGCTCTTCACATGTCTACAATCTGGATTCTCATGCTTACTTTGGGTAAGAGGAGGTCCTTAGTTGGAAAAATGGAAATCAAAAAGAAAAACACGAGTCTCCTAGTGAAAACCCTTCTAGGGCACTTCTTGATTCTAAAATAGAAAATATAAAGGATGTATCCTCTAGTAAAAACCTCTCTCAAGTGCTAGAGTATGAAGACTCTCATCTCCCTCTTATTCATGATTATCAACTAGAAAATTCATCCATCCTCATTTAAGAGACTAGGCTCATCAACCTGGGGACAAAAGAATATACATAAATCACATGTGTTGCAGCCTCTTTATCATGTACAGGCCAAAGAAATGGATTTTGAGTCCCTACTCAAGGAATCCTCCATCAATTTTGCATGGTATTATGCTCACATTCCTAAGCTAGACCCCAATCTAGTAGTTCATTATCTTGAGGTTGATCTGAAGGCTAAACCAGTTAAGAAGAAGCTCTGAAAATGCACCCAAAGGTGGCTCTATTAGTTAAGGCAAATTTAGAAAAACTACTATAGGACAAATTCATCCATTCCATTGACTATTCAGAATGGATTTCTAACATGGTACATGCATCTAATCCATCAGGTGACATCTGAATATGTACATATTTTAGAGATATTAACAAGGCTTGTCCTAAGGTTTTATTTCCATTACCAAACATAGATATGCTAGTGGACCTTACAACTGACCTCTGATGGGAAAACATATCAGAGGGCCCTAACTATCATCTTCCATGGAATAATTCATAAAATCCTTAAAGACTATGTAGATGAAATCTTGGGAAATTCCAAAACAAGGGAAAACTAGCTAAAGGTCCTTGAATGTGTATTTGACCATCTTCATAAGTATGGGTTGAAACTAAATCCAAAGAAGTGTGTCTTCAGAGTTATGTTAGGTAAATGCTTGGGTTTCATTGTATCAAAATGAATTATAGAGATAGACCCAAAGAAGGTCAAGGCCATTATGAAAATTCCTCCCCCAAGGACTCTTAAGAAACTACACATCCTACAAGGAAAACCCTAGTCTAAGTGCAGGTTTATATGATATCTTTCTGATAAATATAAACCCTTCACTCACCCACTTCACAAAGAAGCTACCTTGAAATAGGGACCTCATTATCAAATGGATTTTGAAAAGATTAAGGAATACCTAAAAAATCCACCAATCCTCATGTCACCCATTCTACAGAAACCTCTCATCCTGTACATATCGTCTACTACAATGGAACTAGGTGCACTTATTTATCAAGAATATTATGGTATAAAAAGAAAGGGTCATCTACTACATCATTCGTACACTTATGGGTTATGAGCTTAATTATTCTCCTATGGAAAAAACATACCTTGAAGTGAATTTTACCACTCAAAAACTTTGGCACTATATGCTAAGTCACACAGTAAACATCATATCCAAAGTTGGTCCACTTAGGTACCTACTCTCGTGCACTACTATCATAGGTCACATGCTAAAGGGGTTATGATTCTAAGTGAGTTTGATAGCCAATATGTGGACAAAAAGGAAATTAAAAGATATGTCATTATAGATCAGTTGGCTAAAGTACCCTTGGTAAATGCATATCCCCTAACAATAAAATTTCATGATGAACACCTCTACATGGTTGAAGAATATCCCACCTATAAATTATACTTCAATGGTTCATACACATCTCATGGATTGGGGGAAGGGATCCTTTTTGTTACCCCTCAAGGTGACTTCATCCCTAAGGAATTCAAGTTGTTCTTGCCCTATATAAACAACATTTCAAAATATGTGGATCTCATTTCTGGTCTCAAGACAACAATCCAATGAAACATTAAAGAACTACAGGTGCTCATATATTCACAAGTTATCATTAAAAAATTCATGGATGAGTTCCAAAAAAAAGATGATAAGCTATTGTCATACAAGAAAATGGTAGACACAATGAAACAACACTTCCAAGCCTTATAGTTTACACAGGTTCCTAGGTTATAGAACAAGGTAGCTAGCGATATGGCCACCATTGGCTCACTTCTTGAGATCCCATGGGATGCTACAAAGTATGAGTTCTTAGTCAAGAAACTCGACACTCCCGCTTATGAGATTATTGATTATGAAATAGTATGTGTCTTGGCTGGTCCACAATCCCCATGGTACCATGACATATGTTCCCACTAAAAAGATGGTATCATATCCCCCCATCTCACTCATACCCAACTACACAACCATATTCATCATTCATCCCATTATACCCTTATCACCAATTCCCTATATTGTCAAGGTTACCACAACATACTCTCTCTATGTTTAGACAATAATGAAGCCACCCTGGTATTAAAAGAGGTTCATTCCAGAACCTATGGTGCCCACACGAATGGTATGGTTTTAGCCAAATAGATTCTTAGAGAAGGATACTATTGGCCTACTATGGAACATGATACATGTGAGTTTATAAATAAATTCTTGTCATGTCAGCAACATGAAAATATTTTCCATGCTCTAGCATAGGACTTACAACCCATTGCACCTCCATGGGCTTTCTCATGTTGGGGCTTTGACCTCGTTGGTAAGATACCCCTCTCTCCTCTAATGGACACAAGTATATTACCACTACCATAGAATACATCACAAAATGGGTCAAAGTGATTATGCTGACTCTCACTACCGGTTTCCAGATATCTAAGTTCATCATCTATCATATCCTTTGTCTCTTTGGCATTCCCTCAACCATTTTCATAGATCATGATATACCATTTGAAAACTAACATATTGATGATTTGTGTAAATGCTTCCACATACACCACCGTTATTCTAGCCCCTATTACCCTTAGGGTAATGATCAAGCTAACTAAGTGATGCAGGAGAATCCTAGGATCCTTGGCAATCTTGCTCAACCAAAAATATGTTTTCTTTTGCTTGTTTGGAAACTACTTGGTGAAACACTTTTTTTTATGTTGCTCAGGTTCTATCACTCGGGCATGCTTATTTTTTTTATGTTTCTTGGGTTTTTGTCACTTGGGCATGCTTGATCTGGGCTCATTTTCTGATGCTCAGGTTTGTCTTCTGTTGCTCAGTGATGCTTGGCCCGAGTCACTCTATTGCTCGCTCATCCTTTGCCTGAGTTGTTTATTTGGAAGTTGGATGTGGTGGCCAACTTCTATATTTAATTTTTATTGTGGCATTTATGGTGGATTTTTCATTAGGGATTGTGTGGACCTAAATCTGGGTCAGGGGTTTATCCAATAATTGTTTTTGTAGGTTGACCTATTCATTTCCTTTTGTATTTAAGTTGTATTTTGTTCTTAGATTAGGGGAGAGACAGATCAGATTTAGGAGGGCAGATCAAGTGTTGGATCATGAATATATGTGTTGCGGAAGATCTGTATAAGATCTTAAATCTATCTTTGTAATTGGTTGTAATCGGGGAGGCCTTACAACCCGACATGTTGAATGTAATTGATAATTTGGGATAATATATGAGCTGATTGTTGATTATATTTTTGTGTATCTAATTGTTTCAGCTATTGTGGTTATTTGCTGCTAGTTTGGACAATCCTTCATTGGATCCTCCATCCTTGGCTGCATCAGGTGGTATCAAAGCAGTGAGATTACTAGAGGAGTTAGGTTTCCAACTACTGGAATTTGGTGAAGCAAGGATGCCTCCAAAGAAAATTAATGAGATCATAGAGGAAGAACCTAAGGATGAATTTAGTCTTGAATATTTTTGAGCTTTGCACAAGCAAGTGCAAGATATGCGAGAGGAGTTACAAAGAAAGAATGCACCCAAAGAAGAAAAAATTAATGGTGAAGAGTCTGATGAAGAAGATCATTTTGAAGAAGCTATAGAAGATGTCTGAGATCCTGAGGAGGCCATATTTCTGAGAGCCATATCTCAAATTGGGAAAAGACCTAAGATTGAGGTTTCTACATTTGTTGGAAGCCTTACACTAGAATAATTGAGTGATTGGATTAATGAGATGGATGAATACTTTGAATATGAAGAAGTTGAAGATCTTGATAGAATTTAGTTTGCAAAGAAAAAACTGAAAGGTCATGCAAACATATGGTGGAGAGAAGTTCAATTGGAAAGAAATTAGAGAGGTAAAGACAAGATCATCAGATAAAACAAAATGGTTGAAAAGCTGAAGAAGCAATTCATCCCATTCGATTATGAATTAGATATGTTCAAGAAGATGCAAGGTTTAAGGTAGATAAACAAGTCAGTGCAAGAGTATACCAAGGAGTTTTATAAGATTTTGATCAGGATTGGACATTCATAAGTTGACAAGGAGAAATTTGCTAGGTATATCTATGGCTTGAGACCTAGTATTCAGGAAGAGTTACTTATTGTTTGGATGAAAACCATAGGAGATGTTTTTCAGATGGCATTGGATATTGAGGAGAAGCTGAACAAGAAGTTTGAATGTAGGCAGAATAAAAGAAACCGAGGTGGTAAGAGTGATGACACAACTGTTGAGAGTAAGGAGGTGGATAATCCTAAGAGACTGAGGTAGGATCTAGTAGTAGTCAAACCACTAAGGATTACAGTCATGGGTATGGAAGAAGAAGAAGAAGTGATTTCATAGGTACTTTTTTTTTAGTGTGGTGAGAAGGGACATAGGGCCTGGTCATGTCCTCAAAAGAAGTTCACCCTGACAACAGAGGAAAATCCAGTGAATGTTGTAGAAGAAGGAGAAGTTATGATCACTAGAAGGTTGGTTGCATGTATTAATGAACCAGTGCAGAGAAGGAATATGTTCAGAACCATATGTAAGTGCAAGGATAAGGTATGTAATGTCATAATTGATGGTGGCAGTTCTAAGAAATTTTTTTCACAAGAGATGGTTAGTAAGGTAAATTTGGGAAGAAGAAGACATCCTAATCTTTATCAGATTAGTTGGATACAAGACGTGTCTAAGGCTAGGGTGGGGGAACAATGCCTTGTTAATTTTAAGATTGGATCTTATTATGAAGAGATATTATGTGAAGTGTTTCCTATGGATTCTTGTCACCTGTTACTCGGTAGACCCTGGAAATATGACACACATGTTATGTTTGATGGTCGTGCAAATACCTATGCTGTGAGGCAAGATGAATCCAAGAATAAACTTCTACCTTTTCCGGAAGCAGGGACTAAGGGATGTAGAGTTATCAGATGTTGCCCGGATAATAGTGACAAACTTGAGGAAAAGAGAATTGATGAGCCTATGGGTAAAAGGAAGGAGGATATGAAGAGAGGAGAGAATGAAACCTCTAAGGAAATTATAGAGATTAAGAAATAGATGAAACTTTTGGCTGGGATAGTGCAACAGATGTTGACACTAGTGACACAAAGGGATGCTGATGATAAGTTGATTAGTCAGTCAGATGAGAAGGTGGTTCAAAAAAACATTGATAGTATCAAATTTACCAAGGATGATCGATGTAAACTACTGTCAGTTGAAGGCAGAAGATATGAGGAAAGTGCAGGACTGATGAATTTGTCAAATGAGACAATAGACCGAGTGAAGACAACATGGAATGAAGGGAAAGAGGAGATATGGATTAAGAACAAGTATGGAATACCTCTTCTGATTCCATTAAGATTTTCATGATTCCTTTATGGGAACATATTCTTTACCTAGGGTGTCTGATGCAGGAGCATCCTAGAATCCTTGGCAATCATGCTCAACCAAAAATATGTTTTCTTTTGCTTGTTTGGAAACTGCTCGGTAAAACACTTTTTTTTTATGTTGCTCGAGTTTTGTCACTCGGAAATGCTTAGTTTTTTTCTATTTCTTAGGTTTTTGTCACTCGGGCATGCTTGTTCCAAGTTCATTTTCTAATGCTTGGGTTTGTCTTATGTTGCTCGATGATGCTTGGCTTGAGTCACTCTGTTGCTCGGTCATCCTTTGCCTGAGTTGTTTATTTGGAAGTTGGATGTGGTGGCCAACTTCTGCATTTAATTTTGATTGTGACATTTATGGTGGATCTCTCATTAGGGATTGTGTGGACCTAAATCTAGGTCGGGGGTTTCTCTAATAATTGTTTTTGTAGGTCAACCTATTGGTTTCCTTTTGTATTTAAGTTGTATTTTGTTCTTAGCTTAGGGGAGAGACAAATAAAATTTAGGAGGGCACATCAAGTGTTGGATCTGAGAATATGGATCATGAATATATGTTTTGTAGAAGATCTGTATTAGATCTTAAATCTATCTTTGTAATTGGCCATAACCAGGAAGGCCTTACAGCCCGGCATGTTGAATGTAATTGATAATTTAAGATAATATATGAGATGAATGTTGATTATATTTATGTGTATCTGGTTGTTTCTATTCTTGTGGTTATTTTATGAAAGTTTGGACAATCCTTCATTGGATCCTCCATCCTTGACTGCATCAGGAAACCAACAAAACTATTATGAAAATCCTCAAAAATGTTATCAATTATTCTGGTCATAATTGGCACCTCCAAATCAATCATGCCCTTTGGGGATACCTTACTCCTAGAAATATTACTCCATATTCCCTTGTATATGGTGTCAAATTTGTCTTACCAATTGAGGTCGAGTTTCCATCTCTGCGCATTTCACTCAAGAATCTGGTCACTGATGAACACTATCATGTGGCACGACTCACTCAACTAGATCTATTAGATGAAAAGAGACATAAGGCCTATGATCATCTAATTTCATACCAAAACAAGTTCAAGAGGAGTTATAATAAGAAAAATTATCCTTGCCACTTCCAAGTGGGCAATTTGGTCCTCAAAGAGAATCAAAAGGTACAACCCAACCATGAGAAGCATGGAAATTTTGAACCCAATTGGCTTGGTCCCTATGTAATCACAAAAAACTATTCCTCAAGGGCATATCTATTGTCAATCTAGAAGGTGATTCATTGAATTGTCCTTTAAATATCATTCATTTGAAACAATTATATGCCTAATTCATACAATGTACACCATATTTTAGAAAATCAGGAAAAAAAAACTCCAAAACCCAGAAACAACAAAACAAAAATCACCAAACACCCACAACCTTCTATTCACAAATCCTCCCCAAGCACTTTTGCACCTAGTTTGGTGGATCCGTCATTCCCAAACTAGCAGATTAATCAAAATTCAAATTTTAAATTTCAATCCTCAAAAGAATGCATTAAAAAGCATGTAAACACAAAAAATGAGATACCTACAAGGCGGTCCAGTCTTTGTCTTACTCATCGAACCACCTCCTTCTCATGCTCCAATTGCCTGTACACTGTCATTATCTGTCATTTTCTCCTCCCTCTTCTCCTCCAATTTTCAAATTGTGTGGGTAAAAATGATTTGGCAAAACTCACTTTTTTCCTATTATAAGGTTGTTTTAACTCTCTTTTTTACCCTTTCCCCTTCTTTTCACCACCATTTCCTCATATGGACTCTGTTTTTTATGTCATTCATGCCTACAAACTATGTTTTTCATCTACTTTTCATTTTTTGTCATCGTTGTTGTTCTCACTCTCTTTTAACAAGGTCGTTCAGGCACTTTTCTCACCCATCCGCCCTCCCGAGGGGGAATCACCTAGTGAGTTTAACTCACTTTTTTTGTCATTTCTTTGCATTTTTGATATTTTATCTTTCTTCAAAATAATGTTATTTTAATGCTATTTCCAAGAGGGGAAAAATGTAGACACCCAAATGTGAAGCGTAATTAATTTATTTATTTAATTACTCATCTTTTATAGTCTTAGGTAAACTAATTTAATTAATTTATCTAACATCCTTATCCTATTTAATTAAATAAACATTTATGTTTTATTTAATTAAATAATTAGTCTCAATTCTTCTATAGTACTATTGATTAAATGGCTAGCCTATTTAATTAATTCTCATTTTCCCAATCCCACTGGGTAAATTAACTAAGTTACTTTATCAAATTCCAATCCCTATTTAATTAAATAAAACCTATCTATTTAATTAAATAAAATAAAACTTTCTTCTATTTTGAATTTAAAGAAATTCAAAATTCACAAATATCCTCACCCACTTTCATATTCCTACTCATCCACTTGCACCCCTTAATTCTAGTTTAATTAGACAAATATCCTTTTTAACTTAATTAATCCATATCCTCTCCTAATCCCCATCCACTTGCCCCCTATTTCACCTTGTGCTGGTTATTGTGAAATCCTTTCAATCTAGTAGAATTGTCATTCTATGGAATTGCTCAGTGAAATAGAAGAGTTCTATGGAATCATTATGTTCCTGATGATCATCATATTATCACTGATTTTCCAAATGAGTCTATCATGACTTTTACCCCGAGCATACAATGGAAGCTTTATTTTGATGGATCCTACACACAAAAAATCTCGAGGGAAGGATTCTTGTTTGTGACACCATAAGGAGATCTCATTCCTAAATCTTACAAGCTTACATTTCCTTGCACAAACAACATTGCATAATACAAGGCCCTAGTAGTAGGACTTCACCAAGATATTTTCTAGAAGATCTCTAACTTTCTTGTCTTTGGTGAATCTCAGTTGGTTATCAAACAAGTTAACGATGAATACCAAAAAATGATGAAAATTTGCTCCCTTATCGTCAAATGTTTGAAGATCTAAATATATATAGTTATCATAATCACATTTCAATAGATCCCATTTTCTAACAATAAAGAGTTCGATGCAATGGCTACCATTGCCTCCTTGATATCCATGCCAGAAAACTGTCAACAATGTGAGTTTCTTAACAAGAACCTTATGGTCATTGCCTATAAACAACCAAATTCTGAGATGGTGTGTGAAATTTTTTTTCTTGATTCCCATTGGTACCAAGACATTTATTCCTACCTTCATGGTGAGATCATTCCACTCACCCTTACCACCAATAAACATAAAACTTTCATCCATTGAACCTCCCATCACACTATCCTTGGTCATACCCTCTTTCGGAAACACTTTGATGGAACCCTTTTACGGTGTCTGATATCAGAGGAAGTGCAAACATCCTTACAAGAGGTTAACCAAGGAATCTATGGGGCCCACTCTAGTGGACTCACTTTGGCCAAGAATTTTCTACGTACTGGATATTATTGGCTGACTATGGAGTAGGACGCTTATAATTTTATGAAGAAATGTGTACCCTTCCAACAACATGGTGATTTAATACACGCACCCTCCCAAGACCTTGAGCCCACTATTACCCCCTGCCCTCTCTCATGATGGGTTTTTGATCTTGTAATCCATATTTCTCCCAATTCTTGTAATAGTCACAAGTATATCCTTGTTGTAGCCATTCCGCTCCCTTACACTATAGGAAAGAAAAATTCTAAGTTCATCTTAAATTACATCATTTTTTGCTATGGCATTGCACAAGATATTCATACTGATAATGGAACCCCTTTCCAAAAGAAGGTTGTCACTGAGCTCTGTAGAAAATTTGGCATTACCCAACATTGTTCCAACAAGTATTACCCACAAGGAAATGGTCATTCAGAGGCTACTAATAAAACCATCCTTAAAATCTCAAAATATAGTCAATGATGTTGGTCCTGATTGGAACCTTTTGCTAAATCCTCCCCTTTGGGCCTGCCGAACCTCCATCCCCACTCCCACTAGAGCCACTCTATTTGACCTCATTTACGATGATGAGGTTGTTCTCCCTATATAAATTGAGCTACCTTCCCTTTGAATCACTCTAAAGAATCTGATAGCTGAAGAAGAATATTGAGTTTCCCTCTTACAAGAATTACAACTCCTTGATGAGAGATGCCTTAATGCCTTGAAACATCTCCGTGTGTATCAAATCACCTATGATTTCAATTCAATAAGAAGATAAAACCTCAAGAATTTAAATTCGGTGATCTACTACTACAACATAACATGAATAATTTCTAGACTCACGAGAAGAAAGGTAAGTTTGAGCCTAATTGGCAGGGACCCTTCGTGGTTATAGCTAAATTTGGGTCTAGAGCATATCAAATCTCTACACCAAAGGGAGAGTCTCTCCCTAATCTTGTCAATATCCAACATTTGAAGTGGTTCTACACTTGATGTTCCCACTGTCATTTCTTGTATAGCCGAAAATGATCCTAAAAAAGCAGAAAAAGTTCCAGAGAAAATCCATAAAAAAAATCAGTAAAAATACAAAAAGAATATAAAATGTCCTGAAAAAATCATCATTCTGGTGAAAACCTGGTAAAAAGGCACCTTGATGATACAAAAAAAAATAGAGAGACTTGAAAAAATCAAAGCAATAAATTGTTTAGTAGTGAAAACTTGGCAACAAGCACTCTCGGCATGATCCCTTATCTCTTCAGTTTCCCTAGTCCCATATCTGTGCAGGAACCCTCCTATTTTAGAAATCCTCATTGTGTTCTACTACAAAATTCCACACATGCCATGTTTTTATCCTTCCCTCCCCAGCGAGGTGTTGATCATGGTTATAATAAAAGGAATCCATTTTGGCTACAAAATTTTTAGACACAGTGATTGCATTCATTCTTATCAAAATCAACATCAAGACTGAATCACTGCACTATCATTTGCTTCACACTATTGCCAGTTAATTCTTTCCAGTTTAACTAATTTTATAATATTGGCCTATTAGGATGTATCCTTCCTATGTTGGCTCATCCAATCCTAAATCATCCAATTTTGTTCATAGCAAGAACTATGGACCAAATGAATGCTTGGTCATAAGGCCTTCTTGATGATTTTATCTTTTGTGTTTTAGTGGAACCTAGTCATGGTTGCCTTGATCTCCTATATCTTGGTATATTATTAATGGTGTACATTAAAATACGTGTCTCTTGTGGTATGATCTATTTATTGGTATATTTGGGGCATATGTGTTGATTAAGTGATCATGGATATGCATACCTCATTGGGGGCAAAGTGTTACACTCACACCATGGGTCTATTGCATTGGTTCCATATTGGTTGTTTGATCAGTCACTATGTTCCAACATCTATTTGTCTAAAGGTCTAGTCTACACAATAGAATCATGTCATACACGCTCTATGGCATGTGATGCAAAACTCTTATTGAAAAATTAAACTAGGGTGTGCTTTCAAACATGAACACGATACAAATCCCATGAAAAGCCTCTATTTTGCATTGTTAGATTAGTTATGCATATCTACATAAAATTTAGGTTAGATTTGCATATTAGTTGGGTCTTCCAATCTTTCATAATGAGGCCTTCTTTTTATTCAATTTGCCCCTTTCCTTACACTTGCTATATTTTCTTCTTTATTACTTTGATACACAAACACATTTCACTTTTCATATTCATTTTAGTTTGCATGACCATTTCGTTGTATAATTAAGTTAGAATCCTTTAATACATTCCTTTTGTGGTTCTATATTAGATTACATTTTTATATAGTTTGCATTTATTGGTCACATTTTAATTTAACTATTATACATATAATTTCACATTTTCTTCATTACATAATTTTTACATCCTTACATCCATACTATGCTTTCACAACATTAGTCATTAATCATTAAAATACATGCATAAATCATTGAGCATTTCATTATTAGTGCATCACATACAATCACATCCCATTCTACATAAAATATGTCAATATCATAATGCATCATATAATTAACTATTATATATACATAATGCATCCATAAGCATAATAATATACCCATCCATAATATAAGCATGAATATCACATATAAGAATCTCATAATAAACATGTCCACCCATAAATCACAATCACACATCATATAAATGAATCACATAGTACTCATATAAAATCATCAAGGTAACTACATCATCATACAAGCATGAATAAAATTACCATATCCCATATAGTATCATCATGAAGATATAAAAGGTACTCGATTCCATCGAATAGTACATCATAAAATATATATCTAAAATGTATGTGCACCCAAGTGTCATTCTACATCTCATCTCGTGTCAAAAACTATAAAAATATATCAAAGTGTATCAAGGGGAGGTCCATCATGTAGCTGGTCCCCCTTCCCCTCTACTATCATCATCTCCTCTATATTTTTTTGTCTCATCGCCATTGAGCCCTATGACGCATCTCCCCCTATAGTGTAGGTGATATATCTCTCATTGTATGCAGCAACCCTTTGATCTGTAGGAATGACCTCATAATACAATCATCTATAGTACTCCATCTCTTAGACTTCCCTGGTCTCTTATCTGAGAGTTTTCATGGCCTCTTGTGCTACCTATAGGTCTGCATGGCCTTTATCTACCTGTAGGGTGACATCCCTCTACCTCTTGTACTCCTCCACCCTACGCTGCAGTGTGTCCTGCTCTATCATTACCTCTTACAAATCATATATCAAGGCAGTGATCTCCTATTTATCCTACTCATCCTATCCCTATAGATCTTTGTGTGCCTCTACCATCAAAAAATCCCTCGTGTCTATCTTGCATTGTAGTGCATATAGTGTTGCTGCCTAGGCACTATCAGCTCAATATAAGAAACCATCAAATGATATTACAAAACTATGGGATAAAACTATCCCAAAGATAGGAACTCATCTTATCTACAATCAAAATTTCCTCATTATGTGTCAATACACACACAAACATGTGTAACTCTCTTTTACAACTCATTTTGTGTGTGCAACATATTTTTACATTTTCTATGTCGGGAGACTCAACTTCTGAAGGTCATAACTTTTGAACTATGTGTCTACTTGATAAACCATTTAAAGTATTGGAAAGCTTGTCATGTTCTTTATAATGTCCAAAATGCTACATCATTCATCCACCATTTGATCCTATTTTGGAGCCTCTAAAACCTCCATAATTTATATTTTCAACTTTTAATGGCAATTTCCAAAAAACTAAAGCTTTAATATCTTCCAAACTAGACATGATCTTGCCACAAAAAATTTACTAGAATGCTTATCTAACCATTTTATGAAAGGGAACTAAGTGTGCAAAAAATAGTTCCCTACACTAAACTTTCGAGAAGAGGATCGTACAAATTTAGATTTAACCCTTATCAATTACAGAATGATAATACAATAACATGCATACATAGAAAAATGAGAATGACACAATGATTTACCCTAGGGAAAACCTTTCGATAAAAAACCCCAGCACTCCAAAACCTACACAATGTATTAATCAAAACTATTGTTGTTTACAATACACTTGCAATGCAAGTTCTTTCAGGAGATAATCGACACTTGAAGACAAAACTAGCAGCATAACAATATTTCAACAATACACTAACTTCACTCTGCAATTTGCAACCCTAAAAACACTTATATCATGTGCTTCCCTTTTTAGGGCAACTTCCAAAGATAACCGTATTAGGTTTTACCATTCTCCAAAAAAATAGGAATCCCAAAATTTTTGTGTAGAAGAGTGTACAGTACTCAACATGATCAATTGCCACATGTCTTCACCCATCATCGAATCTTTCACAATTAGCTCTTACAAATATTAATGATCATCATAGGAATCTGTCATAACCATTTCAGTCATGATTACCTTACACATTGTCCAAAGTGCTGACATTTGTAAAATAACCTCTACCATAGAATGGGATGCCTAGATCCACCTAGACCAAGTTTGATCATCCTTGTCATCTTCCAAGTGGAGTGAAAACACAACATGTCCACTCAGCTAAATGACAGAATGGATATCAAACTTAAATACATTATTTGCAAAAAATTAATTACAAAACAAATAATATCAAATGTAAGGAAATATACAAGGTTGAGACACCTTATTCCTAACATTCTCCCACTTGTCGTACACCTTGTAAGAGCCAAAGGAAATAACAGGATTTAACTGCTATAGGCTGAGAGGCCCATAGACTCCGAACACCATCTAAACTTATCTATGCCCACAAGTTTTGTGAATGCATCTACAACATTCTTTACTATATCTACCTTCTCCAAACATACTTTTCCATCATCTACCATATCTCTCACAAAGTGAAACTGCACATCAATGTGTTTGGTTCTAGCATGGAAAGTTGGATTCTTCGCAAGGCAAATAGCACTCTGACTATCGCAACAAATTGTAATATGTCCTACATCAACACCAACATCCAAACATAGTCTCTTAAGCCAAATGGATTCCTTACAAGCATGAGTAGCTTCCATGTACTCTTCTTCTGTCATGGACAAAGTGACCACAGGTTGTCTCTTACTCATCCAACTAATGGTACCACCAAACATAGTGAACACATAGGCACTGGTGGATCTCCTACTGTCAATGTCACCTGCCCAATCTGAATCCACAAACCCATGAATACAAACTAAATGCAGAGCTCCAGAAGATTTTCCATGATGGCATATTGAATACTCTGATGTACCCTTCAAATATCTGAACACTCTCTTAGCTTCATCCCAATGTACCCGTCCAGGTTTATCCATAAACCAACTCAGGACTCCCACTAATTGGGCAATGTCTGGTATAGTACAAACCATAGCATACATAAGGCTACCAACTGCACTCACATAAGGTACTTTTCTCATGTCCTCCACCTCACTAGGATATTTTGCACAATCATCCATAGATAACTTTGTTCCCATAGAAACAGGAACACACAATGGTCTACAATCTGCTAGGCTAAACCTGTCCAACACAAACTTCACATACTTACTCTGACTCAACCAAAGTTTTTTGTTAGATCTATCTCTGCTGATTTCCATTCCCAAAATATACCTGGCTGCCCCTAGATCTTTCATCTCAAACTGTGCTGACAACTGAGACTTCAAATCAGAAATCATACCCATACCCTTCCCAATCAACAACATATCATCAACATATAATGCAATAATAAGAAGGCAATCATTGTCAACTTTGAAATAAACACAATGATCTAATTTCGATCTTAGAAAACCAATCGACAACACAAAGGCATCAAATTTAAGGTACCATGTCCTAGGATATTGTTTCAAACCATACAGAGACTTCTTTAATCTACAAACCAAAGACTCTTTACCTTTCTGAATATAGTGCTCAGGTTGTGACATATAGATCTCTTCCTCCAAATCACCATGAAGGAAATTTGTCTT
>MU226268.1:702740-724023 GCA_018584345.1 Thuja plicata | reverse complement strand
TATCTATTTGAGTATCATAGCTTCATTGTTAGATTCAATTCTACTACTTGCTAGCATTCTGTACTTTATTGATTTCAAGGTTAATTCCTAAATCAGGGTTTGACTAAGGCAAACCCCTCCCCCACAATAAACAATCTCCTTTTTCTTGCAGGTACAGGTTTAGGATTGCAGTTTTGAGACCAAATCTGGATACCCTTTTCGGCTTTCTTTCAGACGGCGTGAAAAGAGTCACTTTCAGATCTATGCAGGTCAGGGTCAACATTATTGGGTCAAGGTTGACATTTGTGGGTCAAGGTCTACCTTTTTCATAAGACGACATCGAAATGGAAAAATATTTATGGGTTTTGTTCGTCTCTGCGTTCTGGTTCGGGATCAACTGTCAATTTTTCTAGAAACAGTCTACAGACCTCAGAAAATAGCATTCTTTGATCTATAATATTTCAAGGTTACTGCATTTCTCTTATTTCTTCAATTAATATCATATATCATTTCTATACATATAATTAACAGAATTTAAGGTATCTCTCTTGTTATTCTCCTTTCCAAATAGTTGATTCATTTGTACATTAGCCCTTCCTTGGGGTTGATCAACTTGGATCTCCCATTTGTGCATTTGAGGATAAAAAGGAACACCTTATCTTCTCTTTTATCACAATTGAAATACTTAATCAATACAATTCAATTAGGGTTAAGGAATTCAATACATTCTAGGCAACTTAAAGGACAATTTACACATTAATACATTACATATTCTTAATAAACATATCTCTATTTCAATCCCATTTACATTCTTATATGTACACACAATCAATAACCAATCCATTTTTGTATTATACAATTAGCAGCGCCAAATCCTTCTACAGCCTCCTCAAAAAACCATCAGATCTAGGATTCCTGTGCAATCCAGCAACAACAATCCTAATCCCTTCCTTGACCTCATTCCTAAAACTAGTCATCGCATGCCTAATCCTAGCTCATATATCTTCCTTCATCTGCTCCATCAACCTAGGATTCATTCTCAGTGGCATCCTTCCAAATCTTAGGTGTAAATGCCTCAAGTCGGCGATTGGATTCACCAAAGATGATACCCTAACCCTTACAAAACCCTAGTTCTCAAGAACAACTCAAAAAGTAGCAATCGACTAGATCCATCATTCTCAATAGATCTTGCAATATTAGCAGCCCCAAATCCTTCTACAACCTCCTCAAAAAATCATCAGATCCAAGATTCCTACGCAATCCAACAACAACAATCCTAATCCGTTCCTTGACCTCATTCCTAAAACTAGTCATCACGTGCCTAATCCCAGCTCGGAGATCTTCCTTCATCTTCTCCATCAACCTGATATTCATTCTCAGTGGTATCCTTCCAAATATTAGGTGTAACTGCCTCAAGTCGGCAATTTAATTCACCAAAGATGATACCCTAACCCTTACAAAACCCTAGTTCTCAAGAACAACTCAAAAAGTAGCAACAAATCCTCCTACCGGCCACCTTGTGCAACTCCTTTGCTGATGCAAGTCAGATTCAACCTCTGCCACCTTACAACAATGCCATAGGATCACCACAAGTCTAGCATTCATATCGATAGCCACCAAAATAAGACCAAACTAGCTCTGATACCATCTGGTGCAGTCAAGGACAGAGAATCCCCAAAGGAGATGTCAAATCCTTGCAACAGTTATCAACACAATGGAAATCAACAAGATACAAATAGGAACAACATGATTTGCATCCAAACAACAAGTTTTATTACTCAAAATTTTGTTATATATGTCGAGTTGTAAGGCCTTCCCAGTTTATGCCAAGTACAAAGAAAACCTAACCACAAAACCCAACTCAGACCCATCCCTAGATCTTCCTAAGTCTCAAAGAAATCTTCTAGCAGATTCTCTACTATTTTTCCCTTCTCCCGACTTCTTTGTCTTCCCAAATGAGCGCAAGCCATAAATTTATACAAAACTACCAATAGGTCAACCTCAACCAACTTTAGATATCCCAAGAAACATTTTAGACCTAGTCTACCTTAACCCAAATTAAATACAACATTTAATTTTTTCTCGAGGACCTATCCTACAAATCAAGTCAGCCACGCATAGATACACACAAGAAATTGTGTCAATCATCACCAACGATCAGAACAACAACCACAACCTTGATCAATAAATCGGTTAACTTGAAGAAGCAGTATCATGAAGAACAACAACAATCGATAGAGAAAACAATAGTATCTCACAAACTACTCCGCCAAAAGAAGCGCTATCATAGACATAAAACCTATGAACAATAAGGAACAAACCCTTTTCATCGCTCCTGCCCAACACCTGTACAGATCAACCGCTCACCAAAGCTAAGAAAACTGCCTAGAACCATAAACTCCTTCATAAATCCAGTCATTGAATCCAACATAACTCAAACACGCTAACTTTAACCAAGTTGCTATCATAGGACAAGTTTCCTAATGACTTCATGAACATCATATCATGACCGCGTCTTCTGAAGATCTAAAAAATTCCGCCGAGCCAACAATCACCCAACCGACGACCCAGAACATAAACAAACACAACAATTGGTAACAAGAGTCCACCAGAACGCCGATTGTTTTCTAATGATGCAAGATTACCAAGAACCCAAGATGTTGTTGCATCACTAGAGTTACCAAAATTCTCATAATCTCACTTAAGCATGAAGCAATCATCAACTTGATCTCACTATCAAGATGCCTCAACAACGTTTGTTGCTTTAAAGAGTTCACTACAGGAACAAGTGCTAGCTATAAAACATTTGAAGGTGGCTGCTCCACCAAGCACAAACATTCACCTATTTTATTTAGAGTGTTGAAGACAACATCTCTTGGTTGATGTTAGATGCCCAATTTGTTACCAGCTTTATGTAGAGACTTGGCCAACCCCTAATTGTCTTTTGATGCCATGCTTCAATCTAAATCAAAGCTATGAAATTCTCTAACTGTCATGGAATTGATCAAAGATAACAACATCTAAATCAAAAGATGATAATTTGTGAACTTCAATTTATTTTATTGTTCCAATTGAAATGTTCCCAAAATGCTCTTTTCTTATATGTAAATAATATGCAAAGGATGCTTGAAAGAACACAAATACTAGGTAAATCTCATTGTACACCTTAAATACAAATTTGTAACAATAAATTATGCCAACATGTATCAAGGCAAGGGAAAAAGTGGGTAGAAATTAACCAAACTTTTTATTTAATTGTAAAGTTCATATCCATGTCTGTGGGATTAGTTCTACGTATACAAGTTGATTCAAGATATAGAAGGGGAAATATCTTGGTAGAGAATGAGTTTATGCATATGCCAAGTTGATTCAAGATATAGAAGGGGGAATATCTTTGGTAGAGAATGAGTTTATGCATATGCCAGTGGAAGTATTAGATATGTGGAAACATGAATGATTATGGATAAGATGGAACCAAGTGATTGACTGCATGAACAATTCACAGTGGAGTAAAGTTTATACCTTAGATAGCCACCGTACATAGAGAAAGAGAATTTGTCTTGCAAGCTGTGAACAGAGAGAATTCGATGAAGAAAAACATGGATGGCCCACGTTACCCCTCTTTGGATGCTCAAGTGGTCCCAAAAGAAGTAACTTTTCTCTGTTTGACCAGGAATAGGTTTGAGAATATCTATCAATTTGACTTCTCCAATAAAGTTATTAACAATTATTACATGTGCACACCAACCCACAAGGAAGCAGACACTTCCACTTTATTTTCCCCAAAATTACGTTCCATGGGTCCTCGACCTCATTATAGTGGTAGACCAATCAACAGATTGAATTCTTATAAGATTTGTTGCTCTTAGAGATAAGATCTGCAATATGAGAGTCGACCTAACTTTGTTGATGATGGATTATTACTTCATTTCTAAAAAGCAGTCAAAGGCATAAAATCAAAACTTCTCTTTGTTTCTACTGTTATGCTCAAAAGTA
This sequence comes from Thuja plicata, assembly GCA_018584345.1. Taxonomy (NCBI): domain Eukaryota; kingdom Viridiplantae; phylum Streptophyta; class Pinopsida; order Cupressales; family Cupressaceae; genus Thuja; species Thuja plicata. The sequence continues at coordinate 720,048 of MU226268.1, read as the reverse complement.
AATTGGTGTACCTTTTCATGGAATGGTACAGTAGTTAAAATCTTTCTGTGATGAGTAAAATGTCCTATAAACCGCACTTAAGGATTCTAACAAGATCTTCATAATGATTTCTATGGCACACATGAGCTCAATCTCTAATGGAAACGTCAAATCGTTCAACACAATCTTGGGCTACGTGAGAGTGATTTGTGGCATTCTTTATAAGGGATGATTATGCTTTTTATATGACATAGTTATGATGAACTGTATCAAGAACAACAACAGCCAAAAGGAACAAAAATTAACTGTAACAGCTGAATAGAAGCAGAAAACAGATTAACAGTCAAAACATGCAATTACAGCTTGTTTTAGATTGGCTGGTATTGCTCCAATACATTATCAGAGCAGCAGTGTTCCAAACTATCAATTTTACGCTAGATATAGACTTAGTTAGAGGAGAGATTTGAAAATTTAAATATTTTATTATTATAAAAATTAATTTGTTAGTTTAGTTAATTGGAATAATTTGTTTTATTTACAATTATTAAAAAGTATTATTAATAATTTTAGTTATGAGATTGATTTTTTTTTCTTAATCATGAATTTATGGTTTGGTATAAGTGATTATGGAATAATAATTATGATATAGAATTTCTTTAAACATTAGTAAAAATTGAATAGATGAAATTTATTATATCAATATGGTATAGTTGTATTTTTGAAAATATGGAATTCTTGAAGTCTAAATTCTGAATTACTTAGATATCATTTCTAAAATTTTGAAAATACGAAAATTTAAGATTTTTTTCTAATAATAGAAAGTTTCAAAATTCTTTTAGTTGGCTTACTAATTCTTCATCTTTTACAAAATTTTGAGTTTATCTCTTTTTAATATCCCTAGAAAATAGAATGTCATCTCAACCTGTTTAGTCAAATGGATCTCTGTTTTTAATCATATTTGAAAGGTCACAAATTGGTTATTTTTGTGTTCTACTTAATCTTTGCAATTTCTTCAACTCTTTTCTAATGATTGATCTTCTAGTTTGTTTTCTTCAATATGTTGTCTTTTAGTGATTTTATACTAGCATAGACTTTCCTTCAAGATAAACTAAAATTGGATAGAAGAGATTTATGAGATCAACATTTTATTTTTTAATTAATGCAAATATGAAACTTTTGAAGTCTTAAATCTGAATTACTTAGAAAGTTCAAAGTCTTCTTGGAAGCTAGCTTACAAATTCTTTACCTTCTGTCAAATTGTGAGTTTATCTCATTTGATATATCAGTTTGTTTAGTCAAATGGGTCACAAATTGGGTGTTCATGTCCTCTACTTAATCGTCCTAGTTTCTTAAACTCTTTTGAAATCCTTTGACTTGATCTGTCTAATTTATTACTTTTAATATATTATTTCTTATTGATTTTTTTTTAAATAATGAATTTATAGTAAACTTCCTCAAATTTTTACTCTTAAACACTTAACATCATATATTGTTTTGATTAAGAGAAAACCAGGTTTTACACTTCATTTATTTATTTTCCTAGAGAATATGATGCTATATGGTTTGTTTAGTCAAATGGGTCACAAATTGAGTGTTCATGTCCTCTACTCAATCTTCCTAATTTCTTAAATTCTTTTGAAATCCTTTGACTTGATCTGTCTAATTTATTATTTTTAATATATTATTTCAGTTTAATTTTTTAATTTTAAAAAATGACGAGTTTATAATACAAACTTCCTTAAATTTTACCCTTAAACATTTAACATCATATATTATTGTTTACAAATATTTATATTATTTTTCTAAATTACTTAATTAATACATTTATCATTTTAGAAATATATATATTTAATATTCTAACCAATTTCAGTATTAATTTTGTTTCTATTATTTAATATTTTAACTTTTTTTAAACTTCAAAAAAAATAAAAAAACACTTTCTCTTAAATCTATTATACATAAATAAATATACATATGTAATTAACTTTGCATACATATTTAGCAAAATTCATAAATTAAAAGCTTTGAGTAAACAAAATGAAATAAAGAAGCATCAATTTTAAACCCTCCACCCAACTAGTTTAGTGGCGAGATTATCCTTGAGCATGCAAGGACAGTCTATCAATCCAGTCGTCCTATACACATACACCATGAGAATATGCCTCTTGCCCAGCACTTTTTCTTTTCCTTTTCCCAACTTTAAAAAAACTCCAAAACCCTAATGGGCCTTATTATAATCATCATCCTAATCCATGCCTACAGAACCCACTAGTAGAGTTGAGTGGTTACCTAGGAAAGTGTGTAGAACCGACCCTGGTTATTCTACTTTACTCAAACAACCCTACAAAAGCATTAAACAAATGGATTGGGAGACATTCCTTCCCACCATAAATTCATGTCATTCCCAAGTCAACCTCCATTCATTCTCCATCCAAGCGATGCTCTTGTCTGTCTCACTTCTCTTGATTGCCAAAGTCAAGCAAGTTCCACATTCAGACAAGAATCTATATATATATTTATCTCCATAGCAATTCCACTGTGGATCTTTTCACATCTTCAAGCTTCTGATTTCTCTGTAAGTACAATATTTACTAGGACCAGTTTCCATTCAATTCCTGAGGATAACTTTGTCAAATAATACTGTGCACAGCAATAGATTTTGTAAGCATCACTGTAGATTATGATACTTCAATGCATCTGTCCTTGCAGGGAATGGGAAATTTGTTTCCTTAAAAAACAAATATAGTTGTGATAGTCTTTACCCTTTTTATCTCTCTTGATTAGTGTATGCACATGAGAGTTTTTCCATGGCTATTTTTTCTATTCTTTTGGCTGAATAGTACTTCCCATGCTGTTGAAATTCCTGCTACATATGTTACCACTGATATGTTGTATATGTACATATCATAGATCAGAATGAGAGTATAAATCTATCTGGCTTGGACATTTATAAGATGAATACTTATAGAATATATGATCTATTTCATGTTGCAGATGATGGGTATTGGATGAGGCCAAGTATTCTGACTCAGGTGAAAGTATGCCTGGCTCCCTGTATGCCACATACAAAGTTTATCAGTTGTTGATTGACTTCATAGGTGGCTTACAAGGAGCCAAGCATACGTTTTCTGACCCTAACACAGCTTTGTCTTCATGTTTTTTCTTTTTCTTTGTTCTCCTTTTCCTTTTTCAATCTTCAGCTTTGTCTTCATGTTTTTTCTTCTTGTTGTTCTCCTTTTCCTTTTTCAATCTTCAGTTTTGCATAAGTATTTTCTGCTTCATCTTTGATTCATATGTATTTTCATATGCCATAAGTATTTTCTGCTTCATCTTTGATTCATATGTATTTTCATATGCCATTAAATATGCATTTAATTTGAGACACAAAGCTGTTGTCTTAGGTATTCTTGTAGGAATTGAGATCAAAAATAATTTCCAAGAAAAAATGTTTCCAAACAGGGAACATTTATCTTGTGCTTGAGTTTAGAGCCAAATTATTCTGTACTGTAACTGAGCACTTTTCCTGTTCAGGGTAGAGTGAGTTCAATGATTTGTCCAATATTGAGGCAACGAATGATACTTTGAAAATTACTGATGTGGTGCTTGCATTTGTAGAAACTGTGCAGTCAACTTGAAAAAGTGGTCTTTAATTCTCATGTTGTTGATGCATGGGAACAAGTAGGTATGTATATCTTTCAATTCTAATCTACATAAAATGTCTTTGCTGGACAAGAGCATATGTCTAACAGATAAAACATCTATTGGGTGTTCTCCTCCCCAACTGTATGCCGACAATAAGTAGGGCAAAATATGCAATATTTTTTATTGGCAAACTTTTTTATGCAGGGAGATCGATGAAACTTCTAATTGATGGTATAAAAAAATTATGCAATGGAATCACAAAACTTGTTTATATTTAACAGCCATGGTAAAACAGTGGAATGTTTGAATGTATCTACAATTAATCTCCATTTATAACTACTGGCATATTCTAGACATTAAGTTTTACATAGATAGAGACTGATGTGAAAGATATCCAAATGTATCACTATAGTGATAAATTTGAAAAGGTATTCTGATTCCATTGTATGATTTGCATATCTCTTGTAAAACGAAAGCTCTTACACATTCCATGTGCATCAAAATAATCTTTGCCAATCTAGATATTACAAATTTTGTCCTAGTTTTTGCTCTTACAGTCGAGGTGAATTACCATGGAGTGTTAGACATGCTCTTTAACTAAATAAATACATTTGGAATGAAACTTTACATTAACAGAACTGCATATCCTATATCAAGAATATCTGTATGTGCTCTTGTTTATGAATGAAATGCATGGTTAAGATATTGGTCATATGGTTAAAGACTTTTCTTACAATACTTTCTTGGTGAAATTTTCTTAAAATGCTTTCTTTTTATTGGAGAAATTTTTCTTACAATGTTTTCTTATTATTGGATACAGGTACCAAGGTCAACTTACTGTCATATATGTATGAACAAGGCTACAACCGAAAATTGGTTATCAGTTTACATCACATGAATCTATCAATCTTTCTTATTACGGAAAGTTGAAGCCTGATATGTACATGATTTGAATCTAAATGGAAGGACCGGAATTTTTACTATTTTGATGTGAAGAAATCTTTCAATTATTTATCTGTTACTTTGTAAATTGGTGAAGATATTCTAGAGAGAAAATGACAGTGGTTGCTTTCAGATTTTCATGTCAGAGGTGACAGGCTTTCAATCTTCATGTTTGAAGAAATGTAGAAAAACATCTCACGCCTCTCTATGATAGAGATCTATACAGACATGATTTTCAAAATTCTGAGTACATATGTAAAAACTCGTTGTAAATAAAATACTTTTTCGTTGTTGTCTTTCAAGACCAAATGGTACATGTTGGAATGATCATGCTTATTGACTGGACATACATTTTGAAGAATCTGTTGATATTAAAAAATGACATTCAGATTTGTATTACTTATTTTTTATGGGTCAAAAATGACATTCAGATTTGTATTACTTAATTTATTTGACATTCAGATTTGTATTACTTATTTTATATGGGTCAAAAATGACATTCAGATTTGTATTATTTTCTTTTATATGGGTTAAAATTCTACCTTTGTTTTCTTTGTTCCAACTTTACGTATAATAATCAGAAGTGTCAAAGTCTTGAAAAGCAAAAGGAACAAACCTCTTGGTATATTATGCCATATTTCTTTTTCAGGCGTGATCATTTTCACCTAACAATAGATTGCATCTTCACAATTGGCATTATCATTCAGTTGTTTATAATAACTTTTTCCATATAATCCAAATTCAAGGATAGCTAATTGTTTCAGTAGGGTGATAGATATCATAGCTCTGAACAACTCCATTTCTATATTTTGATTTTTAACCTTGTCTCCTAATATTTCCATTTGCATAACACTTCTCCAATATTAACAACATATCATTATCTGGACCCTATCAATAGAATGTACATGTTTTACCACACATTTTGTATTCTTATCTTTTCAAAAGTACATTGAATTTGCTACTGGTTTCTAGGTTTCCTCCCCCCATACATTCAGAATAATGATATGTACACTACTAATTACTCAAAGATTTATTTTGTGTACTCTCTTTGATACCAGGGGCAAAAGTAAATGACATATATGCTCAGAGAGTGCAAAATACGATACATGTGTATTGCTGAAACTTGGTACTGTCAAGCTTACTGCTATGCAAAAGACAAGGTGCCCTAGTGGTACGTATGATTTTGTGGTTAAAACTAGTTCTCTATGAAAGAAAGAATAAGAAAAAGAAGACAAAATTTATACCCATATTACTACAAGACCAAACTGCACTGTTTGGTGGTATGGGAAAAGACAGTGTACTCAGGATTCCCATAGGAGAGAGAACAAGATAAGAGAAAACTAATATCAAAACAAATTAATCATGCTTTATTTATTCTTAGTATATTAACCGTATCACATTATCTTCAAAATGGATCCGGTGCCTGAGAAATATCTGGTTTTGTTTATGTTTTATAATTGTATTTTTCTTGCTTTGCATTTACATATGTCATGAACAAGACTTTTCAGAATGACAATGCTTTGATTTTTATAGGTTATATGGTGTTTAGGGAAGGCAAACAAGTTTTCTTGTATACCAAATGTAATTCTAGATTCAAACTTACTATGCTTTCAATAGTCAAGGTGGTAGAATTATATTTTAGTGTGTATTATACACAGACTTGTAAGGACATAAAATGTTTGATTTATTCATTTATTTAAATAATGGTAAAGCTTTATTTAATTTTTATTAAAACAAAATAATAATAATATATAAGTTTTAAAAATAGGTGACCATCCAAAATACTTTGAAAGTTTAGGTGGGATAGAGAATAAATAGTTAAGCAATTTCTAAAGAAAGAATATTTATCATTAGGATTTTTGTAAACAAGTTCAAAAGCATTGTCATTAAAAGACACTCAATACTAAGAATTCTCCCTCTTCAAAATAAGTTAGAATACATTTGATTGAACATTTTGAACTTATCTTAATGATATGATGAAGTTATAAAAATGAAAAATAAAATAAAATTATTAAGATATTATTTAAATTATTATAAAAACTAGTGTAATTAAGAGAATTCGTAATTTATTATAGATACCTCAATACATATTTAAATTAATTTTATAAAACTTGAAAAAGTTAAATTTATTTAATAAAATTAATTTAACATATGTAAAACTTGACATAAATTATGGTCAAAACTCATTTTCTATTGTCACTCAAATCTAATGTCACTTATTTATTTATTCCTAATTGCTTTCATTTTATCATGATATATTGTAAAAATATAATTAAGCCCATAGGCATTTTATTGTGGGCATTGCCCATAAATTGTCATGCAGTTTCATAACTTTTTAATATAAAAAAATAAGATAAACATTTAATTTATTTATAAATAGTACATGAAAATGTGTTTTTAATAAAAGTTTATCATGAATATTAGATTTTAGATTTGATTGGGATGTAAAACTCATTTATTTAATTAATAAAATTATATATTATTAAACTATCAAATAAATATGAATAAATTTATTTACTAATATTATATATTTTAATAAATAAGATTACTAAATATAAGTTAAATTATTTTATAATTTAAATATTATAACTTAATATCTATAATTAAGTTAATTAATATAATTATACTTAAACATTTCATTTATATAAGATAAAATTATATATGATTAAACTATCAATATATAATATAAAATTATATATTATTAAAATATCAAAAACTATCATATATATATGAATAACATATTTACAATTATACTTAAACATTTAATTTATATAAGATAAAATTATATATTTAATATAATAAATAGACAGAAAAGTGTGATGGGAAATAATTTTCCATTAGTCACAACAAATTCTTACATCAGAAAATTGTCTTCTACCAGAAAAAAGCTAGCCAGAAATTATTAGCCAAGAGGCTCTACAGTTATATAATGCACCCCTCAAGTTTGTGAAACCTTTTCTGAATAACGGACTTTGGTGTGATCTTAGCCGTAGGTATACATTAAAGTGTTTTTCTAATTTTTATAATATTTTCTATAGTGACGTGTCCAATGCAAACGGTTCGTAAACTTTTCGGATAACCTTTCTTCGTTAGTAAATGTTAACCTTTCTTCGTTAGTAAATGTATCTCCTCAACCAAGGACGTTTGTTCGTTTGAACTAAGAGCGTGTGAAGTGAGACACAGACATTATGGGTTGAAGAAGAGTTTTTTAATATGGCTAGATTTTATCAATTTGTCGGTATCAAATGCAACTTTCAAAAGCAACTATAAGCATTTTGGCCCCCCACTCCCAGTCTGATGACGAGAGTAAGGAGTCTCTATCTGTTTCGGTGAGTGCCTCTGGTGAAGATGAGGTCAAAACTATGGGAGCCCATATTGTAAAGGAGAAATGTAAAGTTCCTAAGGTTGATGAGGAGGATGTGGGTGGCCAAAAAGTTCCTATTTTGGTCAATTACACGAGTTTGAAAGAGCATGACATTCCCATCTCTCCAAAGCTGGAGGTGTTTATGGATATGCAGTCGGAGAGGAAAGAGGAGGAAACCCCAGGTCATGACACTGTTGAGAAGGACCATATCCCTGCTACTTCTAAGAACATTCCTTTCTCTAGACTAGTGGATATGCAGGAGCGGAATGTCCAACTTCTCCAGGAGGACATGGACGACAAAATTGAGCCCCCATTTGGAGTCCTTCAAATTGTGAAGGCAATGTCATTGTACTCGTTTTGACTGATGAAATGGGTATTTAAGGAAATCAAAAGTCTCCATCTCAACTTTAGAGCTATGTCTGCTCATGTTGATCTCATCCAAGGTAATCAAGATTCTAGGTCGGTAGGGGTTGATTGTAAACAGAACAAGGAGGATGGGAAAAATTTGAAGACTCTGTATGACAGATTTGACATTCTGGAGAACACATTGAAAAAACATATGAAGGATAACAATATCTTCATGGGTTTCACTATGGAGTATTTTAATTCCATTAAGTCTGAGATGGATTCTGGTTCCCCCACTGTGAAGTTCGATGATGAAAAAGACAACATGGAAGATGTAGGTCTGGAAAAGCACACGCGCTCAGCCAAGAAAAAAGAAAATCCAAGATAGGATTTTGGAGCTATCATATTTTAACGCTGCCATCAAAAAGGTCTCCGAAGCTAAGAAGGAAGCGGAAGGCACTCTCTTGGAGTTCGCCTAGTTCCTGCAGTTCCCCTATTTTTCACTGCTCTTCTCTGATTGTCTTTTTTATTATGGGTTCAGCGGACTGGGTCTCAGTCTTGTCTCTATTTAGTCCTTTTTATGCTATCTTTATTTTTGTAATGGATGTAAGGGGTTTCAGGTCCCCATAAAACCTATTTTTACCAGCAATCAAAAACTATAAGCATTTTGGTCTTCTTTACTCCATATTGTCTCAAGACTTTAATATTTATAACTATAAAAGCACGCCAACATTAGTAGAACAAGTACTATTTTTTGATTCCTCAAACTAGCTATCATTGTTTTGTTTTGTAGAGGTATCTGCTAGAAATTATTCATGTTTCTCGAGAAATTGCTTGAGTACTAATTATTTGAAATGTTAACATCGATTTTCTTTTTTAAAATTCTTAGGTGTTTCAACATGTTAAGTAGTTTGGAAAATCTTGCCCTAAATTAATCTTCAAATCAAAAATTTATTGGTTTGTTCATCATTATAGTGTTTATTTCAGGTGAAAATATTTAATGTTGATAATATTTTCACCATGGAAGATGGTGGAGCATATCATACTGCAATTTACAGAGTGGCATTGGAGAACAAGTCAGACCCTTCGCTTCAAGTACAAACTAAATTCCCTCGTCTATTTCAAATTTTATTTATATGAGAAATCCTCTTTGGTTTTCAAAATTTTGTGTCTCCTTGCAAAAGTCTTTGTGCTTTTCTGAAAATGTGTGTGTACTATTTAAATCATGTCTTCAAATTTGAGTGTACATACGAAATCCTCTCTGTGTGTTTTCAGAAGTTTGAGTTTACATATAAAATCCACTCTGGTTTTTTTTCATAAAAAATATACCCACATAACATTCTATTTTCATTCACTTCACTAATCCATTAGCAATTCTATGGGATATATATTTGTGTATGGCTTATTTATGGCTGCAGATAAATAAGACAATATAGACCATGGAAGAAAAAGTGGGAAAGGAAGAGGATGTTGTAAAGGATATTGATGAAACAATATCAGAGGAAAAAGATAGTAAACATAATGATAAATACATGGGTAGAGCAGAATTCATCAATCCCAAAAATAGAAACCGAGAAAGACAATCAATCCATGGATTCAATTAAGGTCCTTTCAAAATATGATTTTGAGAAATTGTTGACAAGAAAATTTTTATAATGTTTTCTTTGATATGAGGCGTTTTCTCCTCCATTATTTGAAGAGTTATGATAAGATTCAAAACTGCTGAGACTTCTAAAGACATGCCAATGGATGTGTTCAGGAAAATAAATTTATTTAGGCATAAGGTAAAAAATAAAATTTTGTGATGGGGATCAGTCAAAATTTTCATACCTTTTTCTCCAATGCCACTCTATATTCAATATGCACCCACAATTGACCTCTTTTATTAATTTTTCCCGAGTCTTTTGCACCTAAAAAACTGGGTTTCAAAACTGAATGCAGGGGAAGGTTAAGAGAGGTCCCTTTGAAATTGTAATGAGCTTGATAACCAGAAGTAATGGGCTTGATGCTCCTACAACTACTATTCCAATTTTTATGATCCCAACTAATGCTTGGTATGCATGGGATTTGAGTGCATTTTTGGATTTTTTTCATTCACAGATTGCATTTTTGTTATTGTCTTTCTTTCAAACATAGATATAGTTCCTAATGGGATTTGACTGGATTTCATCATAGATATTTCCATTGACAGATTGAAATTTTTTTCATGGTCTTTCTTGCAAACAGAGGCTTTTATACTAGGAAATTAGAATGATTTATTTAGGATGCCTATGTTTGTTGAAGGCTTTGCGAAAGAAGGATATCTCAATTCAATAAAAGGATGACCATTCAAAGTAATGTTTTAGAAGCTCTGTTTCTTCTTATTAGGTTTTTGGAGAGGCTTTGTATACAAATTACTTTGCCTTGAATATAAAATCTTGAGTTTTAGGAAGGGCTCCATTTCATACCCTTTGGACTTGATATCTACTTTATGAAGTGCAAATTATAAAATAGAAAATTGGTTTAAGTTTGTCATAAAGGAACGAAAAAGAGCTGAAGTAATTAATAGTAACATGAAATATAGTCAACTATGCCACACAAATCATTATAAATTATCTGCAATATTTTCACAGAAGAGTAAGTTCCTATAATAGTTGTTATGATGCCCACAACCAAGATGATATGAATAAGTATTATCTCAAAGCTAGATATCCCTACCCACCAAAAAATTAAGTAGCATAAGCATGGAAGAATAAAAGAAACCAAACAGCTCAATGATGAGCCAAATAATGTCATTAGATAACCAAAAAGTGGTACTAAAAGTGCTACAACAACTTTACTAGCTTGGAATGTATAATATGATATATTTGTGAATTCAAATAAAAAGCATAGGATCCAAAGGTATAGGAACTATTATGAAAAAAAAAGTATAGGTAGGATACCTAGCCATAGGAACTATTATGTAGAAATAATTTTTTTGTGCAGATTCTGGTCACTGAAGATGCAGGAATTGATTCAACATCTTTTAATGAGTCTTGTGCCCTACAGTACTAATGCAGCGAGTGGAACTGCAATGTATATATGTGTTACACATTTAGATACATATCAATAATCTTCTTCAATATGTTTGGACATCACCGATCTTAAACAAAGCCATCCAGATTTTCATATGTACATACATATATTATTTTTTGAATTTTATTAATATCTTTTCAATTTGACTCCTTGTAAAAAATATGAAAGTAAATGCATATCCTAAAAAAACTATAGTTTGTTTATTTATGACTATTTCATTGTTTCTACTTCAATACCATGGGTAGTTTGCCACCACTCACTGTTGATGCAATTGTGCTCAATGAAAAGAAAATGGACATGACTCTAGGTAGGTGAAAAGCTATTTTTTACAAGGTTTCTACATTTTTTGTTTTCATTGTAATTGCAATCAATTGATGTGTTGGTATGTTTATAAAGTTTAATGTCAGAAAATCAAGCCAAAGACAAGGAAGCAACGAAGGTCGATAGGTAACAGTACTCGTTTGATGCCCATGGTTTTCAATTTTCTTAAAATTTATGTCTGAAGTTTTAGTTGATTTAAGTTCTGAGAACATGTGGGCTTGTATAGAATAAAAGGCAGAGATCTTTTCCAAACAAATTTGGTGGCTTCCAATGCCCGTTTTCAACAATCAGTGGCTACAAGATCTTCAGCTCTCAAACAAGTAGAACCTAATGCATTGTTAATTGAATGCTATTACAACTATATATTTTCATGGTTTCAGGAAAATGTTGCAAAAATGAGGTCAAGGAATGAAAATAATTAGTTTGGAACCAATTGTGAACAAGGTAGCGAGAAAAATATTATGACCAAACTTTCCACATCATCAATGTGATATCATTTAATATATATAATACTATCAGCTTATCCATTGCGCCCTTCAAAGGTGCAAGTGCTAGTAAATAGCATCATAGCTTTTCTTTCATATATTATTCTCAAATGTCAATATTTATTCATATTTATTTATCCATATGATAGATTATAAAAAATATAATAATAACATCATAGTTTTTCCTCCATTGTAAACTATCTCTTAATTCTTAACAGAATTTAATGAAGATCTACCTTTTTCAATTACTTATATCCATCATTTATTATAGCTCTCTTAAACTCCAAATAATTGTGTAAAAGAAATTAATCCATGTATTATAAATTTCAAATAATTTTGTTAAAAATAAATTAAACTTTTGAAAGAATAAAATGGACATAACTATTTTAAATTAATTATGTAGAAGAAATTAATAATTTGATAAAAATTAATATATTTATTAAATGTAGAAAATATCAACAAAATTGAACGTATTAAATTCTATCATCTAAATTTATTGTCAGAAATTAGTGATAACAAATGAAAAATTGATACTACTTACAAATTAGAATATATTGATTAGGCAAATGTACCCATGAACACAACTACAAACTTACACTAGGTGTTCAATAAACTTATATCTTTTACTTCACCCAATTATTTTTACTTATTTTGATATTTGATGGACTACACATATTTATAAATATCTTGATAAAGTTGTAGGTATGGCACAAGGACCTCTTCAAGGACACTTTCCTTGAACAAACCATAGCAAACATTTTATTACGTTCACTTTAGTACTCTTCCACATAAAACTACCATATACTTAGCATTGCTTCTATTATACTAGTATTATAGGTAAGTGCAAGATAATAAGCCTATTGTTTAGACAAAAGTGATAATCTTCTTTTTCTAAAATTAAAAGTTGTCATAGTTGGGGTAAAATATTAAATACTTATATACATAAACTATTAACATGGTGTAAATATATGAAATCTTCAAATTATTCTAATATTCAAATGACAAAATTTGGTTTTATATATGATATACAAAAATAATTTTTTTTATAAAAGTGTGTGGAAGGTCAAAACTTGCATGTGTATAGCCCATAAAATTAGTAAATAAATGCATTTTTTGAATTATTTTTTGTGAAAAGATGCATATGATACTAAAGTTTTGTCAAAATATTTATTATTTTTAAACTAATCTTTTTACTTAGATTTAAGGTATTGTTTCAGATCTCTCATCTATGAACCATGTAATTTACCATTAATATAATATTACCTATTGAAAATATTACCTAGATTGATTAAACTAAAAAAAAATCAAATGTTAAAGAAGTAATATATATGTATTTCAAGTTTACAAGACTTAAACTAATTAATAAATATAAAATATTTTAAATGTTAAATAAATTACATATTTGAAAATTAGACATTGTTATCTATAATGAGTTTTAATTTTATCTAAAAATTCTAGAAAATTGTATTGAGTCATATTGTTAAAGCCATTTTTTAATCTTTCAACTACTATGACATGTACTTGCAAGTCCAAGGCTGGACTTGCTTTCCAAATATATTTTAAGCCAAAACCAAATCAAAATCATACTTGTAAATTTTGAATTTTCAGAAAAACATACATCCTCTATGAAATCACTTTCATCACCTAAACATAATTATAATATAGTTAACTAGAAAGGTAGTGAAAAATAAGACATATTTATAAATACACAAAAGAATGATGAATCAATGAAACAAATTATAATTAGGGTTTCTAATACTATTGACTTTATTGGAATAAGATAGAAATGCAGCACAAGGAATAATATAGGAACTGAGCATAATGAGTAATAACAATTATTTTAGTTAATAAATTAATTTTATGGAAAAAAAATTTAGTAAGACAAGTGCATTCTTAAATGTAAATGCTAAAACTTTGAGAAAATTGATAAAAATAAAATTAAGTATTAAAGATGATATAATCAATAAATTTTGGAATTTTAGTGGTAGAATCCTAAGGTCTAACATGAAATTAAATAATAAAACTAGGTCTTTAACTGAAAAATATTGATATGATAATACACTTGGGTATCTTAATGCTAAATCTAACTCAAATAAAATCATTTGAATTTTTTTTAAATGGTTCAATATTTTTGGTTTAACTCCCAAATCATTTAAGAAATATAAACATTGGTATGTCAAAAATGTCATGAAATTAATTTCCTCTTTTATCTCTTGAAGAAATATTCCTAAGAAAACTCATATTCCTTATTTCATATATTTGGAATATTATTCTTCTTCCTTATGAGGATCGTGACATATTCACCAACATAGGATGTCAAATGACATCCTTAGACTTGGGAGTTACTTTGTAACTCATCTCTCTCACCTCTATACATTTTCTCGATGCCTCTCATTTCCTCTATGGAAGAATTTCTCTGCTAAGCTCACTCTCTTTTGCTCTTATTTTAATTTCTTAGGCTTTATGTCATCTACACAATCATGTTTATTTTTTATTTGTTCCCCCATTGCAAATCCAATCTCCTTCTTGAATCCTGGTGTGCTTTCTCTTGGTTTTGGCTTCTCAACTTTATGGTCATATCTAGTTGTTGGTATTAAGGAATACTGAGAGGGGGGGTGAATCATTGTTCTACAATTTTTATCCTTATTAAGATGATTCTTAAACCATAAACCACATGCAATGAAAAATAAAGTGTAGAAGCATAAAATAAACATCCACAACACCATTACACCAGGATTTTTATCATGGAAACCTGGTCAAGGTAAAAACCACGGTGGGGATGGAACCCACAAATAAAATTACTTTGAAGAAGTATTTAATCTTGTTAAAGGTTTACAAAAGGAAATCACATGCATTCATGCATACTACCTAGAGCTCACTACTCAATTACAAAAAGGGTTACTGCCTATATGATTATTATAAAGTTGTTGATAGCTTGAAATGATTTGCAACATTTGCAAATGCCAAAGATAGTTCCAATTAAGCACAATATACTAAATCACTACACTTCATGCTATATCTCTACCCTTTTATTAATCGGATCTCAAATCAACATAATTCGCACACCAACCTCCACTATCCATGCCAAAATGATAGACCAAATTGATCTTATATATCCGCTACCAAGAATTCATCATCCATAATTCAGCCTCAAGAACATTTCATAAAATAATAAAACGTGTATAGTTATTCAACTAGATCTATATGAAAAACTCAATGTGGACCTCAAGTAATTGCTCACACAATGTCTCACATGTTGGCTCAATATCCTCAAACTCATAAAAAATAACAAAATCAATATGATATATCCACCTAAAGATATATTATACCCTGTTATTTTTCTTCACTGTATACACAAAAACTGTCACATAGATCTTCATATCTCAGGAAAAACATAATATCAGACATTGTGAATGTGGGATATGATAGATTATACCTTTATAGAGCTTCCTCTAGGTTCACACTTCAAAACATTGAATTGTGTGTACACACCAAACCAAATACTGAACTCTGCTACTGTACTTTATTCACTACTAGACTTAGCCAAATCTTTATTCAAACTTTTGGTTTGATCAAATTAATTTATGTGAACATGTGCATTACAGTTAGTTGTTATTAATGACAACCTCTAAACCCTCTATGCAGTGTCTCTTTCCAACAATCCCCCCTTTGGCATTGATGGCAACACTTAGTAAAAAATGACTATGTGTCAAAATTAGTGCCAAACACTAACTCCTCAAAATCCAAAATTATGTGCTCCCCATGAGTTGGATAAGCATTTTTCACTCCACTATTCTCCCCTTTGACATCTATGCAAAAGGTGGGGATCCACAAGCCAAAATTGTGTGTGTGTGTGTGTGTGTCGCTTATGTACAAAAAAATGTACTTACTTACATCAACTTGAAGATATCAGCAAAAATATTCTTCAATGAATTGAAATCTTTGTCCCAATCTTGTTTGAGACTCTTGTGATGTGTATATGTTGTATCTGTAATAATTCTGCACACAATCACTCAATACGACTTTCACTTGACATGTTAGTACAAAATATAATTGAATTGCACCAAATTGAAACAATTAACTGATGACATGTAACTGATTGAATGTTTGACAATGATAAGTTGAAGATGATGCAAGATATTAAATTAGTTAATGGTTTGTATTGTCATTGATGTCAACTTGATATCATCTATATGGTCATATACATAATGCCAAAGACTTCAGAGAATCAATGGAGCAAAGGTTATGCTTTCAGCAATGCATAAAAGTCAAGTATTCACCAAGTGACAAACTACACCGGCGGAGTGCACACCATCAGTAAAGACAGAGATAAAGTCACAGTAATGCCCGATGAATAGAAGACAGTATTTCCAGATGAAGCAGAATCACAGGATACCCGACGAGCTAAAAATAGTGTTGCCCGACGAGCAAGATCCAATGATGCCCGACGGATGGAGATCCCGAAGCTAACTGAAGTTGTACCGACGGAACTGGCAGTTGTAACCGGCGATGAACTGCAGAATTGACCGACAGAACAGAGAGATCAGAAAATGACAAAATATCTAGCTGGAAAAGCTTAAAGATAGACTTAACTAGCAGAGCTTAAAGATAGACTTAGCTAGCAAGAAGATAACTACAAGATAAATCAGGAGTTAAAGCTGTAAATCAAATTGGCCGGATTGTTTTTCACACCAAGAATCAAGAATCATGGAAAATCATGTCTATATAAGAGACAATCATAATTCATTTCAAATACACTCAGACACGGGGAGTGAATTGATAAAATATGCTGAAGAGAAACTGATGAAGGATAAACTTCATGCAGTCCTGATCAATCAAGCTAAAGGAGAGCTAAATAATTCTGCAGACACCGACACACAGAGCAGAAAGAATGAAGAACAAAGGAATGGAATTGATACATTGATCAGAGAGGTATTGTACGTAAATAGATCTGAATATCTACAATTCAAAGTTGCATTAGAAACAGGTCATTGTGTTTCAGTTTAACCATTAAAGCATTAAGTCTCTTAATAGAGAAAGACTTAACAATCTTTTGTAATTGAGGTATATCCTAACAGATTACCAGAAGGTTGACTCATGATAGTAGCATCGGTCTTACCTAAAGCCTATTAACAGTCTAAGAAGGAGGCTGATTCAAGGATGGTAGTAAGATTAG
>MU226268.1:669151-682405 GCA_018584345.1 Thuja plicata | reverse complement strand
TTAGTACAGATACTTATACCCCCGAAGAGTCAGTTTTGGGGAATTTTGATGAAATGATGGCATCTCGGTATCAATCCCCGGAGGGGATGGATGGGGCCCAAATGGAAAAGCTGACCAAAATGGTGCTAAAAGGCCATGATGCCACAAGGATGGCAGATGAGTTCAGAAATAATGTTCCAGACCTGGGGGAACTAGTTGATGTAGCCATGCACAGAAGGGCTAGCCTGAAGAAAGTAGATGAAGATGGCATTTTCTGCCTCCTTCAGGCCTTCAACGATAATAAGCAGCCTCGAGTGTTCTCCAGGAACCGGGGAAACTTGAGCATTAAGTATTCTTTATTCTTTTGGGAACGTAAGTTCCCGGATCCCGGAGTCCCGGATCCAAGATTCTATATTCTTTAAAGTGATCCGTGTCTCGGTCCCCGAGGCCGACCGGTCACTTTTAGAAGTGGTTAATAAGACTGTTAGAAGGTAGTTGGGCAGATCAAGGGGCGTCGGCTCGGCAGTTGGCCTTCTGACAGGGTGGTCTTCTTGAGGCACCGCTCAAGGGTACATCTAGCACATTGAATATAGGGTGCCGCATTTCCCATTTATGAGGTATGTAGCCTCGGTCCTTGAAGGACCTACTTTATTCTTTCTCCTCTCCAGCTCTCTTCTCGAGACCGATTCTTTCGATGTATATTCTTGTCTTATTCTTCTGACATGACAGAACTATTCCGTCTCTAGGTCTTTTGTAGGGTGGTGTAGGTAGTACTAGCCCCCAGATATTGTATTTTATTGGAATGTGTAAAATAGGGTTAGGGTTAGGAGAGTTGTATAAATAGGCAAATCAGCCCATTTCCAAGGGTCAGCAAAATTGATGATTTTGTTGTCCATAGCAATAGCAAAATAATTTTTGGTTTTAGTTGCAGAGCTCAATGCTCCATTGTTCTGTTCTTTGTAGTTAGATGCTCCCCTGGAGCCACCATTGTATCACGCACCAGTGCCTGCTGGACTAAATATTAATGAAGAAGGAAGGATTCCTGGCAATTATGTTGTTAGCGTCCCTGCTTGTGAGTTAATGGTATTTCATGTTTTAATGTTCTGTATGTCCTTCACTCTGATATGTTAAAGTAGATTAATGACCTCTTTATTTCTGCTACTGATAAAATGCTAACCGATGGTTGTGTATTTCTTTGATATTTAGTGTAGTCTTTCAAAGTATTGTTGATGTTTGAGACATTTTAGCATGACTGTAGTTAGATAAATGTTTCTAACCCTGCAGGTTCTTTTTTATTTTATTTTCTAAGTATAGAATGCCCTGGGAAACCCTTACTGTACTGAATCTCCAGAAGAATGAGTTGAAGTAACCAGATATCCCCCTCGAAAATAGTCACCTCTCCCAACCGAGCCCCGCACCGTTGTGACCCGACACCTAGGTGCTTGAAGGCCCAGAGGATTTATTTCCCTGGGACAACCTTTGCAGGTGGAGTTGGCCGATTTCCTCGGAACCCGGTGACAACTTATGACTGTTGGCAGACCCGGTCATCAAAACCCCGTCAACAGAAACTGGCGCTAGAAGGAGGGCATGAACTCATCCCCCTCCCAAGATTCTAATTTTACACCTTCTGAGGGTTCCCTGAGTTGTAGTTTTAGGAGACAAGCCTTTAGTGGGATTGGGTCTTTTTCCCCAGCTAAGTTTGAAAGAGTCCTTAGGTCTACCCCGAATCCTAGAAGGTTTGTCAAACTCGAGCCTCCTGCTCGAAAGAAGCGAACATCAAAAGTCCTACCAGCCACTGTTATCTGGGGATCTACCATATCTCTGAATACCCAAACTCCCCAGACAGTCCCGGGAACCAGTACCCAAACTACCCAACATATAGTTCCCCCAATGGCTGCATATTTTGGGAACACTGGATCCCCAATGGGCACTTTTCTAGGTGCAATCAACGACTTACCCTCCCACCCGGAGAAGATTTGCCTACGATATGAGCACTTAGGCTCACGGACTGCAGAAGAACATTTACAGGCATATAAATATGCCATGAATCGACACCGGATCTAGCATGAGGATGTTGTGACCCGCATGTTCCCCCTGTCCTTAGGACAAAGTGAGTTGAACTGGTACCTAAACTTACCCGCCAACTCCATCAACACTTGGCAGGATATGGAGGATGCCTTCTTGGCTGCCTTTCGCGTGCATGTGGACCCAGCTTGGTCCCACAGCCAGTTCATCTCCATCAGGAAGGAACCCAATGAACCTCTTGTAGCATTCAACCATAGGTTCCAGCGTTCCCTAAAGCGGTGCACGGGCCCTTTTATCCCATCTCCAGACGTAACCATACAGACATATCTCAACGCGATGGACCCTTTCGTTGCCACCCTCCTTTGGAGAACAACCGCCCCGGGTGACCGGGATACCTTGGCAAAAGTCTACAACCTAGCCCTAGAGTTGTCTCGTGGTCTCAACAAATCCCCGGGCGGGATTGGACAGAACACACCCTATAACACGATCCCCGGTGGAACTACATATGTTGGGGGATACAATCCCAATCTGGCAATAGGTGCCCCCTCAATGGCAGTGAATCCCCCGCCACCTTTGATAGACCAACAGGCATGATATGTTTACCCCTCCCAGACCCAAACCACACCAGGTCTAGAAGTCTTCCCTTGGAATCAGCCACGGTAGACACAATAGACTCAGACACAACCATCTGGATTGCCGTTCTTCCAGTCGTCTGCGACTGGAGGATTGCCGCCTTCGACTCTGGCTAATCCTGCTGCCTTCCCGGGAAGCCAACAATAGCAACAGCCATCACATTGTGACGCTAACACTCAGTTGACCACCGAGGTTAAATCCCTCTGGTGAATGTTGTCCACTTTCACTATGGACATGGGTCAGCTGAAGGCGGGGTCTTACGCACCCCAAAATTCAAATTCCCAGAGGGGAAATATCTTTTCTGACCAACGAAACAATAACACTGGGGGAAGAAATTTCAAAAACGGGCCTAGGCCCAACCAACAACAATGGAATAATAACGCTAACACTGGAGGCCCGCCTCCGAACCGAAACACCAACCAAAATGGTGCTGGACCATCCCATTTTACGCCAGTTACAGACTTCCAGCCCATGACTAATTGGTGTCAGTTGCATGATACAGGTTCGCACAATGAAGTGAATTATGCCACTTTAGAGAAAGTCATAATGATCTCCCAGCTGGACAGGCAGCAATCACACGATACCGCTCCCCCAAAGCCCCCTGTCCAAGAGCAAACTCACAGTGCCTTCACCTGTGATACCATCTTCTTTGAAACTTCCGGGGAAGATGAAGAAGAATCTGAACTACAGAGATTCTTTGATGAATCCATTCCTCCCTTTGAGGTGAACGCCTTTACTAACCCGCGGGCTCCATACAATACCCGGAGTCAGGTTGGTAAAGGACCAGCTTACACGCCCATGCCTCCTACCAAAGATACTCCTCCCTGGAGTAATGCAACTGATCGATCCATCCCTCCAAAAGGTCCTAGCTCTAACCAAACAAAAGATCTCATGGAGGAAAATCACTAGTTTTCGGGAGGAATATTTGACATCACGAAGGCGTTAGAGCAGACCACCACCTCCATGCCCTTGATGGAGGTTTTGCTAAATTGTCCTGAGCAGAAGAAGTCTCTTGTGAAGCTCTTAGGAAACCCAGAGACCATTAGCCGCCCGCCCAAGACCGTCTCATTCAAAGATGCTAACGGGGCTGTCTTTCGGGGAAACAATAAGGATCCTCCCTTCTTACTAGGCTTGAACATTTATGAAAAAAACATACACAATTACCTAGTCGACTCCGGAGCTTCGGGTAACATCATGCCTCTGTCCATTTGTCAGAAGCTCGGACTCCACCCTACCCCATCTAATGGCGCAGTAATCCAACTGGATAAGACTGCTGTAAAAATGGTGGGAGAATTGAAGAACGTCCAGATACACCTTATCCAGGACCCCAGGATAGCCAACATCATTAACATCCAAGTGGTGGATATCCCAGAGACCTATGGGATGTTATTAAGTCAGAATTGGTCTAAGTCCTTGAACGGATACTTCTCGATCCACTTCACGCATTTATGGCTTCCATGGGAGGGAGAATCAAACCAGATCCGGGTCGAAAGTGAACCTTGGATGAAATAGGCCCTTACCGAAGTTGGGAGGGTCAATAAAGTCCTTTTCTCCGAGTCCTCTCTGGGGGTGTACCGACCTCTTGAAATCTTAACATTTGATTTCATCCCCGGAGAGGATCCCGTAGTGTTGCAAAGAGCACAAGACTTAGAAGAAAAGGTGAGAGTTGAAGTTAACTCTCAGGGCACCACAGCGACCCTTGCCACACTCCTGTCTGGGACTTGGTGTCGAGTACATTACCAAAAGCATTCAGAGCACGAGTGTGAACCATTTCTATCGATCGCTACCTAGCAACTTGATACCTTCCGAAAAGAACACACAACTGGTTCTCCCAGACGCAGTACCCAAGTCCAAACACCTCCGGAGGTAAATCCTACTGTCACGCCGGTAGTCTAGGAGAAAATCCCCAAGTTTCCCAGCGATAATCCAAAGGGACCCCCCCATCCCCAGCCCCAGATTACAAACAATGACTTATGGACCCTTAAGTTTGATGGGTCCCGATCCAAACAAGGCTGCGGGGCCGGGGTAGAATTGAGGGAAATCTTTCCTCGTGTCCTATAGGCTGTAGTTTAATTATACAAACAATGTCATGGAGTACGAGACTTTGGTCCTTGGACTCTTATTCGCCTTAAGGAAAGGTATCACCCGCCTCCAGGTTTTGGGTGATTCAGAATTGGTTGTTAAACAAGTCCGGAGTCAATACACATGTCATGACAAAAGGCTGGCCGCATACCGCAACCGGGTCTGGAGCCTTATCGAGGATTTTGATGCCTTTGGCATTGATCTCATTCCCCGGCGGTGAAACTATGTTCCGGATGCCCTAGCCATTTCTGCCAGCACACTTGAGCCGATGGCCGGCTCACGACTCCGAAGATTTTCAGTTGAGGTGGTCCCCACCCCCTCCATCCCAGACAATGTCACTCACTTTCAAGTTTTTGAGGAGGACCAACATATCTTGGCCTTCATGGCGAATGTTGGTGTCTTTGAAGATCAGATAGTGGAAGAACGAGACCACGATGATATGGGGCAAAGTAATGAAGACGATGGGATCATGGACTTTCCTACCAACACCATCCCTAAGGGGATGGTTACATTAGAATGAATCTTTGACTCAGACCCTCGGGCCCGTGAGAAGGTGTCATCCTCCTCTGAGGGAGGAAATTTTGAAAAAGTTAACATTGGCCAACCCGGTGAAGAAAAGATCATCCACATTGGTACCTCCTTCTCCCGTGAGGAAAAGGAGAATATTCTCGCAGTTCTCTGAGAATACATCGATGCAATTGCCTGGGGATATGAAGATTTAAAAACGTATGATACATCTATCATGACCCACACTATTCCCCTGAAGCCAGACGCTAAGCCCTTTCAGCAAAAGCAAAGACCGGTCAACCCCCTGATAGAACCTCTAATCCGTCAAGAGGTAGAAAAACTACTATCAGCCCGGATAATCTTCCCAATCTGGCATACTACCTGGGTCGCCAACTTGGTCCCTATGCGAAAAAAGAATGGTGAGATCCGTCTTTGCGTGGATTTCTGAAATTTGAACAAGGCCTCCAAGAAGGACAATCACCCTCTCCCCTCGTTGGATGAGGTGTTGCAAATAGTGAATGGATCCCAGATGATGTCTTTCTTGGATTGATACTCGGGATATAATCAGGTCATGGTCAAGTATGAAGATAGAGAGAAAACAGCGTTTACCACTAAGTGGGGAACGTTTGCGTACAGGAGAATGGCCTTCAGTTTGATCAACGCAGGGGCTACATTTCAAAAGGCCATAGACATTGCGTTTGAGGGCCTTGTGAATCGATGCATAATCATCTACATGGATGATTTGACCGTCTTCTCCTTGGACAGGCGTGATCACACCGCCCACCTCGCTCAGATCTGTGAGAGATGCCACCGGTATGGAATATCCCTCAACCCTAAGAAATGCATATTCGGGGTCACCGAAGGGAAGTTTCTCAGGCATATCATCTCTGAGAAGGGTATATCCATAGACCCTGATAGAGTTGAGGCATTTCTGAATCTACAGATGCCTGGCAGCAAGAAAGAAATGCGATCCTTCTTCAAAAAAATCAACTTCGTGCGATGATTCATCATGGGATTTGCAGAAATAGTCAAACCACTCAATGAAATGATGAAAAAGGATACCAAAATTGAGTGGAGCCCTGAAGCAAAGCGGGCGTTCACCCAGATCAAACAGACCATAACAGAGGCACCTGTCCTAGCTAGTCCGGACTATTCCCTCCCATTTTACATATACTCATTTGCTTCGCCGCATTTTGCCGCGGCAGTACTGACCCAAAAGGTTAAAGGGGAGGAACGACCAATTGCTTTCATGAGTTCCCCCTTTAAGAACGCCAAAGTTTGATATTCATCACAGGAAAAATAGGCCTTTGCTCTAGTTCGTACCGTGAAGAAGTTTCAGCATTATATTCTCCGGAGCAAAGTGCATGCTATCATCCCGGACCAGGCTGTCAAATCTCTGCTGATGCAGAGTGAATTGGGCGAGAGACAGGGGAAATGGATGGCCATCCTCCAGGAATATGACTTAGAGATGCAACCCATGAAAATAGTCTGAGGCCAGGGACTAAGTCAAACAATGGCAGAAGAGACTCCCCACATAGAGTGTCAAACTTATGCGGTGGAGTCCATTACCCAAGACCTGTGGTATACCGATCTGGTGTACTTGCTGCTAAACAACAAATTCCCGGAGGGATTACCTCCCCACAAACGCCGCGCCTTGCAGATGAAAATTGCCCATTTCATGATTAAAAATTCCACGCTTTACCATCGAAACTACGAGGGGGTGTACCTCCGGTGCATCGACAGGGACCAAGCTGTGAAAATAATTGATGAATTCCATGGATAGTTTGGAACCAGGCATGGTTCAGCTGACGCCACTGCCCATCAGATACTTCAGGCCAGATATTATTGGCCCTGCGTATTTAAAGACATCTACGCTCATGTTAAGAGATGCCATACTTGTCAAACTGCAGCACATCATGAGCGTAACCCAGCCATGCCTCTACAACCAGTCTACGAGGCTAGACCCTTTGCCCAATGGGCACTTGACTTCATCAGGGAAATTAACCCCAACTCGTCTGCCAACCACCGATATATCCTTACTCTGACTGATTACTGTACTCGGTGGTCTGAAGCTATACCTTGCAAAAACAACACGACAGACGTAGTCATCAAATTTATGGAAGAAAATATCGTCACGAGGTTTGGAATGCCCTTTGCTTTAGTATGTGACAATGATCCGACATTTTCTTCCGCACAATTACTCGAATGGACCTACAATAGAAAGATCACACTGAAGTTCTCCAGCAACTATTACCCCCAGGGGAATGGCGTTGCTGAATCAACAAATAAGAATCTACTTGAGGTGATCAAACATTTGTTAGAACAAAATCCCCAGGATTGGCACCAAAATTTGAGATTTGCCCTCTGGGCGGATCGTATTCATATTAAGGTCGCCCTGGGGACGTCACCATTCCACCTGGTTTATGGCTAGAACCCTGTATTCTCAGTCAATTTACAAATCCCAATTTTACAGTTCATGCATAAATTCAACAACAGGGACAACATTGTGGAGGTTCGGCTCCTAAATCTGGTGCGGATGGAGGAACAATGAGACGTAGCCCTTGAACATTTCACGCGTCATCAAGCAGTAGTAAAAAGGTGGTTTAACAGAAGAGCCCAATATAAGGCTTTTCAGATTTCGGACCTGGTCCTGTTGTGGGATAAGGCCCGGGAGAAAAAAGGAAAGCACACCAAGTTCCAACGGCTCTGGCTCGAACCGTACTTAATCTCAGAAATCTGCGGGGCAAATACTTACCGCCTTAACACCCTGACTGGAGAACCTGTCGCATTGCCTGTTAATGGGCAGTTTCTCAAACACTATTTTGAATAAGGGTAAGTTTGTCCAAAGTTGTATTATATGTAAATATCCCCTTGTAAATAGTCTTGTCGGCTGTCCTCCGAGGCAGTCTCCCCCTTTTATTTTTGTTGTCTTTGTTTTCACTTTCGGCTTTCTTTTGGTCCCGATGTTTTGTTCCATCTTGTAGGAACTGGAATGCTTCGCATAACTTTGGCCTCTGGTGCAATGCCTCTGGCATGGTGAACTTTAGAATCTATCTTTATCACGGTGGAATCAACCCGGTCTCTGGGATTGTTTTGCAGGTTATGGCACATTTTCGAGCAATCTCCATTGGGTGTTGTCTCCGGGAGTCTGGCAATCAGTGAACAATAATAATATAAGGAACAAGTAATTGGACACGCCGAGGGTAGATCAGTTGTACTGGTTGGTTGATCCACGTCTGAAAATCCAAAGAAATTCTTCCCGGGTCCAGAGTTTTATCCTCTTCGAATATCTAAATATAGGTGGATAGGTGAAAGAAGTACCGCCATTTGAAATTAGCTAAGCTTAAGCTTAAATGGTGAAAGAAGTACTGCCTTCCCCACCTAGAAACAAATAAAATAGTAAGAGGAAGAGCGGGATGAAACTCCAATCTCCGGGGGGGAAGCAATCAAATTGATGACTGGTTCGATGTAATTAGTACCGCTTCTCTATTCCTCCCAGAGGTCATCGGCTTGATTTCCTTCCAAAGCACACACGACACCACTGATGAAAGGCTACGGACTGACTCCTGTGTGGTCTGGTTCTCTCGGATATGCTACTTTTTGCTTGTCAAACGCTTCAGGAGGTAGATTTGTTACGGTTGTGTTAACCAGAGGTTCGATGATTCTCAAATGCGCTAAGGCATTTGTCCCAGATAGTCGCCATTTGTTATGCCCTGCATCCCCGTCCCTACATTTTGTGTGTAAAATGTTGGGTCCCCCTTTTTCTTTTGTTTTTCTTTTTGCTGCGGCTTTGCCTTGTCTTTTTCCTTTCGCTTTCTTTCTCCGGGGTTTTCTTCCCCGGTGTGTGTTGTTTTCTTGGTTTGGTTTTCTCCTTCGAGATCCTGGTCCCGGAGCTTGTCCTTTGTTGGGAAGCTGGATTTCGGACTTTGAGATTCTTTGCTATGATGTTCTTAAGAATATCATCGTAAGGAATCCCCGAGCTTGGAGTCCAGAGGTTTCGCCTGGCCTGAAATCTCCGGAGGGAGGAGGATTACTTTTTACCACGGATATAAATAGACTTACCTGTCATTTTAACACTTACCGCGATTAAAGCCTTCGAGCACTTAGAGAAAAATAGAGCATTTTCAAACTGATTAGCAGAGCATTTACAGAGAATTTGTGATAATCAAAGCGTAACACCTTCTGTTGTTCTCAGACATACACAAGTGCTTCGTGGTGGTGATCTTGGTAGCCTAAAGACTCGAGTTGTTGCAGAGTTCTTTCGGTAATCCCTCCTTTCCTCCGCCTTCTGCATTTTTAGGTTGGTGTCTCGCCTTTCCTCCTCTCTATTTTGCTTCCCTTTTCTAGTTTTTCCTTGGGTTTCCCTGGTTTTGTTTTCATTTTGCTTTGTTTCTCTGTCGTGTTTGTTCTTTTCCTTTTGGGTCTTGCCGCCCGTTGGTGGGTCGACTTTGACAGAAGGTTGTCCGCCTTCTATGCAGAGGTTGTACCGAGACTAGGGCAGTAGCAAAGTCAAAAATAGAGAAGGCCCTGGCAAAGTTGCCCCTCACCATGAAGTTTGTACAAGATAATGAGATTGTGGGCTCAAAGATTGAGTCCAAGGTAAAACTGATGACCGACGCCAGTGTCGGGACTTGGGTAGAAATGCAGGCCCTAGTAAAGATAATGCACATCCAGCGACAGGCTGGAGACAAACTCGCAATCAACATCGGAGGTTCCGAAATCCTCCAGGCAGCTTGCTTCCCATGCTCCGTGCAGTCTCCAGAGCTTGTTCTAACCCTGGCTGCCAACTATAACTCTTCTGTCTGGGCTGTTATGCTCAAAGCTGCAGAACCCACAGAATACCCCACTCCACTGGTGTCCCTCGACCCAGTCACTTTCCAAGCAGGCCTGGGTATCCCATAATTTGACAGGGCCACGGTGGTTACAAGGACTGAGGCCTTGAAATAATTCAATCAACTGGAGGATGCTTCCCGGGTGTACATGAACACCAACTGGCTCAAGGTCCCGAAGAGGGACCCAAAGAGAATGAAGATAGATATCCCCCGCTCTGAATTCAAGGAGAGCATCCAGATGGGGATGATAGCATTAGCCCAGGTCTTCGGGCAACCCTCCACCCAGGAATTTGCAAAATGGATGTACTATTTCCTCCTGGGAATCTCCACTAAGGGAGAATTCTTCGATTGGGCGACAATAATCTCAAATCATGTCGACTCCCAGTTCCAGTAGTTGAACAAGAAGAAGAAGTTCTACATGACTTCCTACGTTTTCTCAGCTTTGGCCCAACAGAGGCCCCACTCCAATGGCCTGCTTACTGACGGGGTACTCAGGATTGCCTCGGGACAAAAGGCACCATGGGATTATTTCCCACAAATTCAATGGGAGGCCAGCTTCCCTAGTTACTGCCAGGTAAACGATTCTTTCGTTTAGTACCATCTGCTCACACCCACCCGGGATGCCGGATACCGCCTATCCACTGAGGCGATGAAATTAGTTAGTAGTTATGGACACTACTATATCTAGTTTCAGCAACATACATACATTAGGGTTGCTAGCTTCTCTGGAAAACCCTACTTGTTGCCCAAGTATTGTGGGGACAAGATCGTGCTGCTGGAATATTGCCAGCAAATGATGGAACTGCATACCTTCTTGGCCCACAAGAAGGTCCCCAACGTCTCATTCCCAATCTTCTATGGGAACTACACCTGCAGTCTAGCCACCGCGAAGGAGGCAGACAATGAGTTAAAATGTTATAACTTGCAGGAATTTTATCTGGCGCAGAGAAATTTTGATCCACATGGCAGAATTGCAACGGCACTGCCCCAGGCTTCAGAGCCCCACCACGTACACATGGAAGACTTCTAGGCCAATTTCTAGGATGATGTGGATGTGCGCAGCCGGCACTATGATAGAATGACGGTCGGAATGATGCAGAAACTACAGCTCCAGAGGTTCCCAGCAGGTTTCTTAGACACCGCCCCCACCGTAGACCACTAGTACAAAGAAAAGGGGATTGACAAAATGCCACTGTCGGCAATGAATTGGGCCACCCAGGAGGGACCCACGATTGAGGACTTGACTCAAGAAGTAGTCGAGCGAAGTCACGCCTATTTCAAAAGGGTGTACCCCAGAAGTATGCGCCAAGCTCCCCGACCGGTACCAAAACCAACACCGCAGCCGGTACCAAAATTGACTCCTGGGGCCGGGACTTCTTCACAAGGCGCAGACAAAGGAAAGGGAATAGCTACAACCCCCTCGGCGCAAGAAGTCCCGATACAAGAGCAGATTAAGTAATCTGTGGTAGCCTCTCAGCAAATGAGGGAGCAGTTAATAACAAGGCTTGCCACTCCCCCGCTCATGGCCGGACCAATTCATCCTCCATCCTCCCCATCACTAGCAGCCTTAATGGTCAAGGCAACTGGGGTGGATCCCCTGGAAGCAGCGGCAATTGCTAATGCGGGGCCACCTTTAATCACCCGGAAGAAGAGAAAGCATATCCAATAGCCTAAGGCAGAGCCAACGCCGAAGGCATCCCTCCCAAAGGAAGTAGAGATCCTTTCTTCTAGTTCCCTGGAACTGGAGAAAGAAAAATAGGCAGGGGCCCCAACCAGTCCCCCTCTAGAAGAGGAATTTGACTTATTTGCAACCGATGAATTTGAAAATTTGCAGGGGGATGACACACAAGCAGGGACAGAAGTCCCACAAGAAGAGAAAAAGGCTGTGGATCCAGAAGACCTGGAACAAAAAGCTGCAGAACAAGAAGAGCAGCAGACAGAAGAAAAGAGGCCAGAATCGGAGATTGTTTTCGGGGCTCAAGCAGTGCAAAGTCCGGGAGTGGACCAACAACCACCAAGTGAACAGATGGCATCCACTGGGGAACCCAGACCTGGACCTTCGGGATCAACCATAACCCCAACTGCCATGTTCCAAGGGCCACTCTCGGGAGCAACCTTCGGGCAGGTAATCACAACGGCCCAAGCTCTGAATCTCGGCCTGATACCTCCCCTACTACCAACAGATGAGGAAGAAGAAGAAGAGAAACATGAAGAGGAAATTCTTTAGGAAGCTGACCAGGGTCCAGACCCATCGATTGACATCCAGGACCAGGCTGAGGAGATAGAAATTGAAAAGAACATTGCTGCAGAAGAGGTTCCGGCTGGGAGAGGAACAGATGAGGTATATGATGAAAAGGAGCAGCCACCACCGGACACCAAGAGAGAATCTGAAGAACAAACTCTGGCAGGAAGGCCACCTCTCCAACCTCCATGGCTGGTGGAAAATAGGAAAAGAAACGCCCAATCCGCTCCGGTGATCCCTCTCTCCCTAGCCAAAATGATGGCCCTAGCTCAGGCCCCACCAAAAGCAAAGAAGGCCCAGACCATTCATACTCTGTGAACTAGGCCGGGCGGAGAGACAGTTGCCATTGTAGTAACACCTCCCCCAGACGCCGATGAAGCAACTGTTGACCCCGCAGAATACAATGTTGCAGAGGTATCCCTGGGTAAAAGAGGAAAGCAAGGCAAAGTAGACTTGCTTAAGGAGGTACCAAGGGCAGTCAAAGCCCGATATGAAAAGGAGGCCCAGAGGCTCAAAGCCGAGAAAGAGAAGAATGCAAACCTTATGGGGTTGCTCACCGAGTTAGCCCGACCCCTCAATGCCGCCCCTCCTAAGACCTCCACATCTGAAGAATTACTGCAAAGTGACATAGACTCCCTGCGAGTAATAAAAAAGAAGGCCCAGGCAGTAGACGAATGGGTCACTCTACAGATAGGAAACACCCGGTGTTTCCTGGTGTCCACTCTCCCCGATCTATATACAGCCCGACAGGTTATTCACCAGGAAGAAGCACTAATTGAGCAATGGGAGAGTGACGCCGAGAATTACCAAGCGTGGAAGGCAGAGCTCAAAGAGCTCCTCACCCTGGGGGAAGATATAATTTCCAAATCTGGAATTCTGGGTGAGGAATCATTCAATTTCGTAAGGGCTCAGCACTCCAGACTGGACCTCACATTGGAGGTAACCAAGCAACTG
>MU226268.1:655165-669101 GCA_018584345.1 Thuja plicata | reverse complement strand
TAACCAAGCAACTGGTAGAGTCCTTACAGGAAAAGGTAAACACAGTGAAGTATTCTTCCAGTTTGTATAAGTCATTTGTAATAAAAGCTTCCGGGGTTGATCCCCTTAGTACAGATACTTATACCCCTGAAGAGTCAGTTTTGAGGAATTTTGATGAAATGATGGCACCTCGGTATCAATCCCCGGAGGGGATGGATGGGGCCCAAATGGCAAAGCTGACCGAAATTGTGCTAAAAGGCCATGACGCCGCGAGGATGACATATGAGTTTAGAAATAATGTTCTGGACCTGGGGGAACTAGTTAATGTAGCCAGGCACAGAAGGGCCAGCCTGAAGAAAGTAGATGAAGATGGCATTTTCCACCTCCTTCAGGCCTTCAACGATAATAAGCAGCCTTGAGTGTTCTCCGGGAACCGGGGAAACTTGAGCATTAAGTATTCTTTATTCTTTTGGGAATGTAAGTTCCCAGATCCCAGAGTCCCGGATCCAAAATTTTGTATTCTTTAAAGTGATGCGTGTCATGGTCCCCGAGGCCGACTGGTCACTTTCAAAAGTGGTTAATAAGACTGTCAGAAGGTAGTTAGGCACATCAAGGGGCGTCGGCTTGGCAGTTGGCCTTCTGACAGGGTGGTCTTCTCGAGGCGCCACTCAAGGGTACATCTGGCACATTGAAGACAAGGCGCCGCATTTCCCATTTATGAGGCATGTAGCCTCGGTCCTTGAAGGACCTACTTTCTTCTTTCTCCTCTTCGACTCTCTTCTCGAGACCGATTCTTTCGATGTATATTCTTGTCTTATTCTTCTGACATGACAGACCTATTCCGTCTCCAGGTCTTTTGTAGGGTGGCGCAGGTAGTACCGGCCCCCGGATATTGTATTTTATTAGAATGTGTAAAATAGGGTTAGGGTTAGGAAAGTTGTATAAATAGGCAAATCGGCCCGTTTCCAAGGGTCGGTGAAATTGATGATTTATTTGTCCATAGCAATAGCAAAGTAATTTCTGGTTTTAGTTGCAGAGCTCAATGCTCCATTGTTCTGTTCTCTGTAGTTAGATGCTCCCCTAGAGCCACCATTGTATCACGCACCAGTGCCTGCTTGACTAAATATTAATGAAGAAAGAAGGATTCCTGGCAATGATGTTGTTAGCGTCCCTGCTTCTGAGTTAATGGTATTTCATGTTTTAATGTTCTGTATGTCCTTCACTCTGATATGTTAAAGTAGATTAACGACCTCTATATTTCCGCTATTGATAAAATGCTAACCGATGGTTGTGTATTTCTTCAGTATTTAGTGTAGTCTTTCAGAATATTGTTGATGTTCCGGACATTTCAGCATGACTGTAGTTAGATAAATGTTTCTAACCCTGCAGGATCTTTTTTGTTTTATTTTCTAAGTATAGAATGCTCTGGGAAACCCTTACTGTACTGAATCTCTGAAAGAATGAGTTGAAGTAACTAGCTATCCCCCTCGAAAATAGTCACCTCTCCCTACCGAGCCCCGCACCGTCGTGACCCGACACCCAGGTGCTTGAAGGCCCAGAGGATTTATTTCCCCTGGACAACCTTTGCAGGCAGAGTTGGTCGATTTCCCTGGAACCCGGTGACAACTTATGACTGTTGGCGGACCCGGTCAGCAAAACCCTGTCAACAATTTCTTGAATGGCGGATACTCTAATAGCATAAGTAGGAAGTAAGGTTCTTAGAATTTTACTTACCATTGTATCTTCTTCTAGTACACCTCCAACTCCTCAGATAGAATTGACTACCTCTTTGATTCTTGTGTTGTACTAAGTGATGTTTTCACCTTCTTTCATTTTGAGATCATCAAACTTTCCTCTAAGGCTTTCTGCCTTGGCTCTCAAAAAAATTTTGTCACCACCATGTACAAGCTTCAATTTGTCCCACATCTGCTTTGCATTTTTTCATTCTTTGACATCTTCAAATTTAGCATCAGAGAGTGAGGAAGCAATCTCTATCATCATGCCATTATGTTCATGCTTTTCTCTCATTTGTTAAACAATTGGTGCTTATGTGGGCAACACATATTCAGTTTCTAGGAATTGAGTAACGTCATTACCAATACCTGATAAGTGGGGTCTTATCTTGCTCTGCCATGAAGCAAAATTATCTTTGTTCAAGTTGGGCACATATCCTTTGTTCATCTTGTGATCTTTGGCTTAGGTCTTGAAACCTTCCTTCTAAGAACACAAACTTTGATACCAATTGTTAGTAATAACTAAGAGGGGGGGTGAATCAGTGGCCTCAAATTTTTATCCTTCAAACTTTAACCACCAATCAATAAAGCTTAGATTATTATGTCCCTACAAGATGCATGCCATGAAATACTAATAATGATTAACTGTCTGTCAGTTTGCTCTGTCAATCCTTTTCTTTCTTGATTAGTGATAAGTAGTATAACTATTTACCAAAACTTAGTAAATAAGTAGAGTATACCAATTAATCCAGAGTTAGCTATGTAAGATGCAAGACAGTAAAGAAATGAATCATACACACATAACACATAGATTTTAATGTGGAAACCCTATTAAGGGAAAAACCACTGGGACCGGTACCCCAAATTTTCACTATTCTAAAGTGAGCCCTGTTAAGAGCCAACCCTGTTAAAGGTTACAAACACACTATGTTGTGACCTTGTTAGAGGATTTTATACATAGAGGTTGTCACTTAGTATCGGTCATCTAATGTTTTCATCCTTGAATCAGCCTCTCTCATAGACTATCAATAAGCATCGGGCATATCCAATGCTACTTTCATGAATCAACCTTTTTGGCACTCCTTGGGATGTACCTCAATATATAGAAGACTGTTAAGTCCTTCTCGATTAAGAGACTTGATGCTTCAATGGTTAAACTAAAACATTATGACCTATTCATATTGCAACATAAATTGCATATTTTCATATCTATTTAAGTACATTACCTCCCTAACCAATGTATCAATTCAATCCTTATGCTCTATTCTTTCTGCTCTGTGATGTTGTGCTCAATGTTCGTCGGTGTCTACTGAATTCCTTAGCTCTTCCTTCAGCTTGTTTGATCAACACTGCATGAAGTTGTTCTTCATCATTTTCTCTTCATCATCCTCTTTATATTCACTCCCCTTAATCCCATTCGTAAATGAATTAAGCTTGTCTCTTATATAGACATAATATTCATTATTTCTTGATTCTTGGCATGAAAAACAATCCAGCCAATTAGATTTAAAGCATAACTCCTGATTTTTCCTGTAGATATCTTCTTGCCAACTATAGAAATCAGATTTAAATCAATCACTTATCTCTAGTCAAATAAAACAAAGTAGACAGCTAGTTAAGTCTATATTTAGCTCTACCAGCTAGATATTTTTTCATTTTCTGAACTCTCTATTCTGTCTGTCACCTTTGTAGTTAGTTGTCGGTGACAACTGACAGTTCCATCAGTGAGACTACAGTTAGCTTCATGATCTTTGTCCATTGGGCAACACTATATTTTCTTCCTTTGGGTTACTCTGTGCTTTTCTCGTTGATAGTGTTGTGCTTTTCCTTGTTGGGTATCACTGTGAGTTTGCTCTTTTTCTCTATCCATCGGGTGCACTTCGTCGGTGTTGTTTGTCACTTAGTGAATACTTTATTTGTATGCATTACTGATAGCATAGCTTTGGTTCTCTGAAGTCTTTGGCATTGTTTACATGACCATACAGATTATATTAGGTTGACATTAATGATAATACAATACATTAACTGATTTAATGCCTTGCATTATCTTCAACTTAATATTATCAAACATTTAATCAATTACATGTCATCAAGAGAGAGAGAGAGAGAGATCTCCTCCCTTGTTACCCCCTTACTCCTTTTGTCATTTTGTGTGTCTAATATAGGGCGTATGCCCTATAGTGCATACTTCCTATAGGGTGTACGCCCTATGTAAGAACACAAAAATGGTAAAAAAGGTAAGAAACTCATGAAAGAGGCTCACTTTTAACTGTTACTATTTGTTTTTTACAGTCTGTTTGACAAATATTCACTTTTCATGGTGTTGAAGATCACAAAGAAGTATATTCTATAAATTTGCAACACAATTTTGTTCAAAAATCAACATCAAAGTACGAAAGTCAATCATTCTTCACTAAAATTGATCCATAAGGTAAGTTTATTATTTTTTACATGTGAATTGTGAATAAAGAGTCTTTTTGTTTATAATTGCTATGATATGGACTTGTTGAAGAAACAATTTGACATATTGTAAAAGATTTATATTATAATTTGTCATACATTTGTATTATATTTTGAGTTAATATAATTTAGATTGATATTATAAAGTTTCACTTCTTGTAATAGATTGATATAATAATTTGAAAATTGTAATGAGTTCATATGTAGAAATCATCATCTTGCCAAGGAAACGAGCAAAGAATCTAACACCAGAAGAACATGAAAGAGACAAAGAGAAGAAAAGGGAAATAATGAGACAACTTCGTGAACACAAAAAATTGTATACCATAGAAGAATATTTGCCTTTGGATGAGGAACATGAAACATCAATATAAAGTAAGGGAGAATTGGAATTGGAAACAAAAAGGAAACGGATGAGAAACTTTCATGCAACAAGATAATTGAATTATGAAGATGTGGGCGCATCATCTATGAGTTCTCAAGTTGAAGAGTCATCCAATGTTGGAGACACACCCTTGTATCATCTTGAAGGCACACTATTGTATCATGTTGAAGGCACACCATTATCTACATCTAAAGGTGTAGGCACAATATCGTGTCATGTTGAAGGCACACCATTATCTACATCCGAAGGTGTAGGCACAACATCGTGTCATGTTGAAGGCACACCATTATCTACATCCAAAGGTGTAGGCACAATATCATGTCATGTTGAAGGGATACCATTATCTACATCTGAAGGTGTAGGCACAACATCGTGTTATGTTGAAGGCACACCATTAACATCTCAAGTTCGTGAGGATCCATCTTTCACATCTCAATTTGAAGGCACATCATCTTTGGTTGAAGGTACATAATTGACACATATTGTTGTTGATGTTTTTAATATTGAGGTCACTCAACAATTGAAAACACCTCCTAGAATTGTTTACAGAAAGCCAAAATATTTGATTGATATTGATACTAATATTTTGCAACAAATGCCTGACAAGATTCCCAAGCATACTTGTCAAAGATATGCTATCTGTATTTGGAGATTATTTTTTGAGAATTTAAATATGACAGGAAGATGTCAACTATTTGTTCAAATGATGAGAAATCTAAAATTTAGGCCCATCGTGAAGATTCTTGGGCTAAGAAGAATGGATGAGTCAAGTGAAAATCTATTGTAAAGAATCTAATGACTGCATATGACAGTGTGGGTTCTACATCATGCACAAAAGATAGTAATGTCACACGGCCTGTACTTACATCAACAATAGTAAGCACTCAAATGAAGAAATCTTGACCCATTAGAAAGACAAGAAAAGCATCAAAAATAAGTATAAAGTCTCTAATGAGAGATGTGGGAAGGCGTCAAAGAGTGGAAGATCCAAATAACAATGAGCTATGGGAATTTTATGGTAGACTACCGCAGAATGATAAATCAATTGTTGAAGCTTTAAAATCTGTGATTGAAGACTTTTGGAAGAATAACACATGAGTATCTCCCAATCAATGAGATTTTTTAAGGAGGATTGGTAGTCAAATCTGTATTCCACATCTGAAACATTTTTTGGATTCAACTCAGATACAATTATTTGCAAAATTTATACATACGTATCCTCAATTTAAAATTAGTCAAAGATATTTTGAAATGGCTAAACCTTTCTATGTGAAGATAAATTTCACACACACAACTTGTTGTTGTAGGGTACATATTGAATTTTCTAACCATTTTGATGTTTATAAGCATATATGTGTAGATTTACATTCTAACAATGTTTTGTAGGATTGTAACATAAATGACCCACTTACATCTTCAAGGGAATTAATTACTACAATTTTAAGTGAAAGAGAAGATGGTCAACAATTTTACAAGATCGTGTGCTTGAATGGTACATGCATAGATTGTGGTGGTTTGCAACATTTGCCAACTTGTCAACATATGGAGAATACACATGCAATTGGGAATGAAAAATGGGATTTTGGAAAATATAAGACAGTCGCATATGCTCTAAAAGATGGATAGGAGGCTAAAAGATGTGATTTAGTAATTGAAAATATTCCAGTGTATTAGTTCATGAGTATTTTTTGTGACAAGATTGTGTATGAGTATGCAAGGCATACACATAGAGCTCGATGGTTGGATATGCAATTCAAGTTGTGCAAGGACACATTCTCACTTGATACCATTGTTTTAGTTGTCAACTTCGCAGAGAAATATACTCTACAACCACAAAATAGGGTGCAAACAAAGTATTATATCTCTCAACAAGTTGCTATATTTGTTCATATAGCATTTATGCATTCACTTGACAGTACAGAGGATAATAGGAAGATATTGAGCGAGTATCATTTTTACATCAGTGATTATCATTCACATTCTACAGAGTTTGTACATGATTTCTTTCATCTATTTTATGGTGATTTGAGTAATAGGAGCATATCATATCATTGATGCATCATATGGTCAAATAATTGTGCATCACAATTCAATAATTCTCGAATGTTTTATTGGTTGAGAAGGATGCATATGAACACTGGTATTCAATATATGTGGAATTTTACAGAGGTCGACCATGGAAAGGGAGAGCATGATGGTGCAGGTGCATGTATAAAAAGGGCCTTAGAAAGTGAATAATTAAAGTAAAAAGAATAAGCAACATTTTCAGATGTGAGATGTATCATCAGGTGGTGTAATACTACAATGGGTCCAGGTAATGAATGTGAGTCTACAGTTCATAGATTTTTTTAGTTGATGGATGAAACTAACATTGCACCATACGAGGATTGTTGTACATTAATAGGATCAAGTGAGATACACTCTTTTAGAATCTCTAATGCAAGTTCATGTATCATCCACACATGATATATGGTGTGCTTTTGTTCATCATGCGCAGGTGAAGATTGGGATGGGTGTGAGTCAAAGGAATGGGTCGAAGAATGGTCTACACAAATTTTGAGCCCACTTGACTCCTATCATCCCCCAATAGCATTGTAACTGACACAAATGGAATCATTCATTGACTTTGACCGTTTGTCTGATCTAGTGCAGCCAGGTAAATTTTCAACTTACAAATAGTCTCAAATTTAGTACTTTATCATAAGTATTCGTTAAATTAATATCCTCGTTATGCTTCTATCATTACAGACCATGTTTTTATTGTTATTGCACCTAAAGACAATGACAAAGGGATAGATTATTATTTGTGTCATTGTGTTGAGGCCAAAAAAAAATTGGATCACTTGGTTACATATGATGAAGGATTAGAATACCCTACAAGAGCAATGGTTGTAAGTGGTACATGGATTAGACCGTATTGTATGAAGAACCCTAGGTTGTAATTATTCAAGGATTGGGAGACACACAAAAATATTTTTCATTATTCCAACTTTGTCATTGCATAAAATGTCCATTTGACCAAATATGGAGGAAAACTACACAATAAAACCCTTTGGAAGGTTCGCAAGTCAGACCACGAGGCAATACTTGAGACAATAAAGGGTAGGGAAGATCTGGCTAGTTCATTGGACTAAAAGTGAATCCAAAATGTTGTAATGTTGAATCTAGTTAAATGCATGTGCATATAACATGTATATTTGTAAAGGAATTAATTCCATTGAATCCACACTGGGTGGACTATAAATTTCTCATGCATTACCCCGTATGTATAACAGGAAGTTTGTAAGATTTAATAACAAATTTTCTCTTCTATTTTTTTGGGCAATACCAGAGGTTTTCTCTTCTCAGCTCTTTCCTCCTGGTGCTCCTAATGAGCTGATTTGTAAACATATTTTTATCATTAATTGAAACAAATATGTTCACAAAACAAATTCTAGAAATATATGTTAAGCTTATTGTCATGTTTCATGCTAGCACATTCTTTGTATATATGTATTTACAAAAAAATCATTTAAACTATCGAACCGCACATTTAAATCATTTCAAAATAAAGAAAATCGCTCGCCCTAGCATCGAACCATCTCTGCCAAAAGCTATGGAATATCGGTTAAATGCTAGGAATGACCCTGTCACGAAGGAAAAGTGGCTCGAATGTTGCCAACCACTATGGAGCCAAGTGTCCCTGAAGGTGCACCAGGCAACAAAACTGTCGATCTTCAGGAGTCCATTTCTCGGAGCTCACGTGGGGTATCGATGAGATATTAGGTGCTACAAGACCATGTTATAGAGGCGTGCAATAACCTATCTTGTATTTTGGAGATTTACTTATGTTTACATTTGCCAACCCAATCTCGGTTGATGCAAAAACTTGCAATATTGCGCAGTTTAAAGCTGACACATTGCATATCTTGAAAACCACTCATCCTAGCATCAAACTGTCTCCGCCAATAACTCTAAAATTCTAGGTGAATTCTAGGAATGACCCTGTCATAGAGGCAAAGTGGCTCAAATGTTATCGACCGCTATGGAGTCAAGTGTCCCTCAAGGTGCACCAGGCAACAAAATTACCGATCTACAGGAGTCCATTTCTCAGAGATCACGTAGGGTATTGACAAGCCATTAAATTATACAAGACCGTGTCATGGATACCTATGATAACCTATCTCATATTTTGGATATTCACTCCATTTTCATTTGCCAATCCAATCTTGGTTGATGCAAAAACTTGCAATGTTGCGCAGTTGAAAGCTGACACATTAAATATCTTGAAAACCGTTCATCTTGGGATCAAACCGTCTCCGCCAATAGCTCTGGAATTTTGAGTGAATTCTAGGAATGACCCTGTCACTAAGGTGAAGTGGCTCGAATGTTTCCAAACACTATGGAGCCAAGTGTCCCTGAAGGTGCACTAGGCAACAAAATTACTGATCTTCAAGAGTTTGTTTCTTAGAGCTCACATGGGGTATCGATAAGATGTCAGGTGCTACAGGATTGTATCATTGAGTTCTACAATAACCTATCTCATATTTTGAATATTTTCTTCCATTTTCATTTTCTGACCCAATCTTGGTTGATGTAAAAACTTGCAATGTTGCGCAGTTGAAAGCTGACACATTTCATATCTTGAAAATCGCTTATGCTGGCATCAAACTGTCTCCACCAACAGCTCTAAAATTTTAGGTGAATGCTAGGAATGACCCTTTCACAGAGGCAAAGTGGATCAAACATTGTCGATCGCTATGGAGCTAAGTGTCCCTCAAGGTGCACAGGCAACAAAATTATTGATATTTAGGAGTTTGTTTCTCGGAGCTCCTGAGGGGTATCAATAATCTATCAGGTGTTATAGGACCATGTTATAGAGGCCTATCATAACCTATCTTGAATTTTGGATATTCTCTTTTTTTTCATTTTCAAACCCAATCTCGGTTGATGCAAAAACTTGCAATGTTGCACAGTTAAAAGCTGAAACATTTCATATCTTAAAAATCGCTCGTCGTGGCATCAAAATGTCTCCACTAACAACTCTAAAATGCCTGGTGAATGCTAGGAATGACCCTATCATGGAGTAAAAGTGGCTTGAATGTTGCTGACCGCTATGAATCCAAGTGTCCCTCAAGGTGCACAAGGAAACAAAATTGCCGATATTCAGGAGTCTATTTCTCAGATCTTGCGAGGGGTATTGACAAGACGTTAGGTGCTACAGGACTGTGTTATGTATCCCAATGATATCCTATCTCATATTTTGGAGATTTACTTCCTTTTTCATTTGCCAACCCAATCTTGGTTGATGCAAAAACTTGCAATGTTGCGTAGTTGAAAGCTGAAACATTGCATATCTTGAAAACCGCTTGTCGTGGCATTAAACCATCTCTACCAAAAGCTCTAGAATATCGGGTGAATTATAGGAATAACCCTTTCATGGAGGCAAAGTTTCTCAAACGTTGTTGACCGCTATGGAGCCAAGTGTCCCTCAAGGTGCACTAGGCAACAAAATTGCCGATCTTTAGGAGTCTATTTCTCAGAGCTCATGTGGGGTATCGACAAGCCTTAAGGTGATATAGGACCGTGTAATAGAGGCATCTAATAACCTATCTCAAATTTTGGATATTTTCTTTCATTTTCATTTTCTAACCCAATCTCGGTTGATGCAAAAACTTGTAATATTGCATAGTTGAAAGCTGAGACATTGCATATCTTGAAAACCGCTCATCGTGGCATCAAACCACCTGTGCCAACAACTCCAAAATGTCAGGTGAATGCTATAAATGACCCTATCATGGAGAAAAAGTGGCTCGAACGTTTCTGACCGCTACAGAGCCAAGTGTCCCTCAAGGTGCACCAGGCAACAAAATTATCGATATCCAGGAGTCTGTTACTCGAAGCTCACAAGGGGTATTGACAAGTTGTTAGGTGCTACAATACCATGTCATGGAAGCCTAAAATAATCTATCTTATATTTTGGATATTTTCTTCTTTTTTCATTTGTCAACCCAATCTCGGTTGATGCAAAAACTTGCAATGTTGCGCAGTTGAAAGCTGAGACATTGCATATCTTGGAAACCGCTCGTCTTGGCATTAAACTGTCTCCGCCAATAGATCCATAATTCCAGGTGAATGCTAGGAATGATCCTTTTATGAAATTGAAGTGGCTCGAACATTTTCAACTACTATGGAGCCAAGTGTCCCTCAAGGTGCACCAGGAAACAAAATTTTTGATCTTTAGGAGTGATTTTCTCAGAGCTCGCATGGGATATCGACAAGCCATTAGGTGCTAAAGGACCATGTCATGGAGGTCTATGATAACCTATCTTGGATTTTGGATACTCACTTTTTTTTTATTTTCCAACTCAATCTCAGTTGATGCAAAAACTTGCAATGTTGTGCAGTTAAAAGTTGAAACATTGCATATCTTGAAAACTGCTCGTCCTGGCATCAAACTGTCTCTGCTAACACCTTCAATTTGACATGTAAATTCCATGAATAGACTTTTTATGCTTCACAACTCATTCAAACATTCGGGACCAAAATGTACTATTGCATCCCTTAACATTCTTGTAGTGCCCTAAATAGGTCCAAGTGGTCAAAATGCTCCAATAGGACTAAATTGGGTAGGATTGATATTTTTGATCTTATATGAACTATTATCACTTCATTAAGGTGTTGGAATGAAAATTATGAGTCTAGGTTTTGTTAGTAATAACTGAGAGGGGGGGTGAATCAGTGGCCTCAAAAATTAATCCTTAAATCAACCATTCAAACTTAGTACCACAAAATTATACCTCTAGTTATCTTTAGTCCTATAAGATGAATGCCTTGAAATACTTATATCAAATTACTACTTGTCAGAATGCTTTGTAAAACCTTCTACTGTATGTTTATCGATAAGCAGTCTTTCTATTTACCAAAACATAGTAAATAACTAGTGTATACCGATCAATCCAAATTTACTTAAGTGAAATGTAAAACAATAAAATAATGACTCATAGACACATTAAC
Source organism: Thuja plicata (assembly GCA_018584345.1). Taxonomy (NCBI): domain Eukaryota; kingdom Viridiplantae; phylum Streptophyta; class Pinopsida; order Cupressales; family Cupressaceae; genus Thuja; species Thuja plicata. The sequence goes on along the minus strand of MU226268.1, from coordinate 657,548 downwards.
ACGTGGATTTTTAGCATGGAAACCCTGTTAAAGGAAAACCCACTAGGACCGGTACCCTAAATTTTCACTCTTATGAAGTGAGCTTGGTTAAGAGCCAATCCTGTTAAAGGTTATAAACACACTGTTAGGTGTGACCTTTTTAGAGGATTTAAATAGATAGTTGGTCACTTAGTATCTGGCATCTAATGCTACCATCCCTGATCAAACACTCACTTGGCATTTCAATAGGTATCGGGCATATCCAATGCTACTTTGTATGATCAAACTTTTTGATACTCCTTGGGATGTATCTCAATTAGAAAAGACTTTTAAGTCCTACTTGGTTAAGAGACTTGATGCTTCAGTGGTTAAACTGAAATAGTAAATTGATATGTTCACATATACAACTTGAATTTTAGGTTTTTAGATCTATTGTAAGTGCATTACCTTTATGATCAATGTTATCAATTCAATACCTTTGCTCCACACTATTCTTCTATGTGATGTTGTATCACTGTTCGTTGGTGTCTGTAGAATTTATCTCTTTCCTCAGCTTGATTGATAAGGTCTGAATGAATACTTTCTTCTCCTTCAGCATCTATTCTCTTGTCACTCCCCTTATTCATAATGAATAAGCTTGTCTCTTATATAGACATGATTTCACCATTTCTTGGCTTTCTTGATCTTGGTGTGATCCACAATTCTCACCAATTAGATTTAAAGAAAAAAAAATCTAGTTTAATCTCGTAGAGATCTTCTTGCCAATTAGACAAAGTAGCTTTAAATCCTTTACTTATCTCCGGCTTTATCTTGTCAATTAAAACAATGATAAGTACCAGTTAAGTCTATATTTACCTCTTGACAGCTAAGCATTTTGTCATTTATGAACTCTTTGTTCTATCGGTCAATACTTCAGTTAGTCATTGGTGACAATTGACTGTTACATCCTTGTGACTTCACTTGTCTTTAGGCTCTTCATTCGTCGGGCAACACTGTAATTTTGTCCGTCGGGTTACACTGTACTTTTCTCATCGGGAAACACTATGACTTTGCTCATCTATAGTGTTGTGCATTTTCTCATTGGGTAACATTGTGACTTTGCTTTCTTACTTTGTCCGTCAGTGTGCACTCCATCGATGTATATAGTCACTTTATGAATACATGACTTATATGCATTACTAATAGCATAGCCCTTGATTCATTTGTTCTTTGAAGTCTTTAGAAATTTGTCCATGACCATACAGATTATATCAAGTTGACATCAATGACAATACAATACATTAACTAATTTAATGCCTTGCATTAACTTTCTATGTCTATGTGATCATCAACTTAACATCTTCAAATAGTCAATTAGTTATAGTTCATCAATCTCTCCATTTGGCATTGATGGCAATACACTACATTATCACACTATATTATGTTAGAATACTTCAGAGATAACTGAGAGGAGGGGGTGAATCAGTTATCTGCAACTTGATCTTTATCTTAAACTTATTAATCCAAATTGATACAAAGTAAATGCACATTCAGATAACACATTACACAACACATTAATTTGGTTACGGGGAAACCAAATGGTAAAAACCCCGGTGGGAATTAGTACCCACAAGAACTATACTATTTATAGTGATCCCTGTTAAAAGATATTCCAACCCTGTTAGGAGTTGTTCATTACAATGCAGTAGTATAGTGACCTGGTTAAGGCTCAAACCCTGTTAGGAGTCTTTTACAATAACCCTATTAGGGGTGGTGGACTCACTAACCAAGGACTCACTGTCCAAGTGGTGAAGGCTACAACCTTCTGGTTATTTGATACACACTGTATCAACAAGGTGAACTGTTGTTTGTGACACTGCTTGTCTGATCAGTTCCTTTTGTGCACCGATGCTTTAACCTCTTGTTAAGAACTAAAAAAATCTTATATATATTCTAAAAGCTTCAACTTCAATATCTATATTATCAACATATGATAAATATAGCTCTACTGTTTAAACTCTGCTCTGCTTTTCTTATCTCTGGCTTTCGCAACTCTTCTTATCACAAATGACCTTCTATAAGTATATACTCCAAGTATGAGATCATGGGACCTGTTAGACGACTCTTCATAACATCCTTGTCAGCTCTAATAAGCGCGCAAGCATAAATACAACCACGCAAGTATAAACTGAATAGACGCATTGCTTCACTATTCGACTTCACCAAATTAACCATAACTTTGTAATCTTCTTGAAATACATTTGGCACCTTTAGATTAATATCAACAACTCATAACTCATCATGAATATACACACGCATATCTTGAAGATAGGCGCAACTCAATAAACATGTTACATATGTCAGCCTTAAACCGTTATTCCTCCAGAACTGTAACCGTCAATAACAGAATTACATATCTTTACTG